>CM057350.1:139793129-140009735 GCA_030015575.1 Agapanthus africanus
TTGCTTTAGTTCACTCTGATATTTGAGGACCCTTTAAATTTCCTAGTGTATTTGGTTATATAAATATTTTGTTGTATTTATTGATGATCATTCACGCATGACTTAGTTGTATCTTCTGTATAATAGGTCTGAGCTTTTGTCTACTTTTAAAACCTTTTTTGCTGAAATTTCTAATCAATTTGGTGTTTCGGTTAAGATTTTTCGTTCAGATAAAACTAAGGAGTATATCAGCACGAACTTTACTGCATTTTGTAAGACACGGGGAATATTGCACCAAACTTCGTGTTCTTATACTCCTCAGCAAAATAGGATTGCTGAACGAAAGAACCGATATTTACTTGAGGTAGATCGTTCTCATTTCTTACATATGCATGTTCCAAAACGATTATGGAATTTTTCACTTTTAGCTGCCTGCTTTTATATCAATCACATGCCTTCTTCGGTCCTAGGCAACCGGTCTCCTTTCTCTATTTTGTTTCCACAGGGTAAACATTTTCCTATTCCTCCTAAGGTGTTTGGTTGCCTATATTATTCCCATGTTCTCGGTTCTCATATTGACAAACTTGATCCTAGAACTATACGTACGGTATTTGTAGGTTACTCTCGATCTCAAAAAGGGTATGTTTGTTTTGACCCTGCCACATCCAAAGTTTGTACATCATGTGTTGTAACCTTCTTAAAAGATCAAGCCTATTTTCCACCCCATTTTAAGGAACCCACTTCTATTATTCCGGTTCCACACATACCTACCTCAGAGCTTGATTCATTTGTTCAACCTGTGCTCCCCAGTGATTAGCCTGTAGTCCCTTATCCACGGGTGTATCACCATCGTAAGAAAGTTATCCAGCCATCTCCCGCCAATAATTATTCTGACGATTCTTCTGCAGGTACTTAATACAATCTATTGTTCCTGATTCTCCACCACCGCTGCTTTCCGAAGAAGATCTCTCTTGCTATTGCCTTACGCAGGGGTAAGCGTTCATGTACTACTGCACATCCGATTTCTAACTTTGTTTTCTATCATAGACTCACCCCATCTACTCGTCGGTTTGTTTCTTCATTATCTATCATCACTCTTCCTTCATTTATTCAGGAAGCACTTCAACACCCAGATTGGCATGCAGCTATGTTAGAGAAGATTGTTGCACTACGCTCTAATCAGACTTGAAAATTGGTATCTCCACCTTCAGATAAGAAGGTTGTAGGCTGTCGATAGGTCTTTACTGTCAAGAAAAATCCAGATAGGAAGACTGACCGTCTCAAAGCTCGAATGGTAGTTAAAGGATTTACTCAGCAGTATAGTTTGGATTATGTTGAAACTTTCTCACCAGTTGCCAAATTACCATCGGATCATGTTCTTATATCTTTGGTTATTTCTAAGGCATGGCCTCTTCATCGGCTTGATATGAAAAATGCATTTCTTAATGACGATCTATCAGAGACTATTTATATGCAGCAGTCTCCTGGTTTTGAGCGACCAGGAGAGTATGATTTGTCTTCTACATAAATTGTTATATGGACTGAAGCAGTCACCACGTACCTGGTTTGAAAAATTTAACATGATATTACGACAGATTGGTTTCAAACGTAGCCGTGCCGACACGCCTCTTTTTACACATTATCATTCTTAGGACAGGGTAATTGTGTTGGTGTGTGTGGATGATATTATCACTGGAGATAATTCCACTGGTATCTCCAAGGTGAAAGAATATTTGGTTTCACACTTTCATACCAAGGAGCTTAGGCCACTTAGATATTTTCTTGGAATTGAAGTATCACAGAATTCTGGTAGATTGCAGCTCTCTCAGAGTAAGTATACACTTGATCTTCTATCTGAGACATGAATTTTAGGATGTAAACCAGCAAACACCCCTATGTATTTCTCAGTAAAGCTATCTCGATTAAGCTCTCCCTCGGATCCTTTACTATCTGACCCAGGACGATATCGACATTTAGTTGGGAAACTTATTTACCTCACTGTCACTCAGCCAGACATTGCCTTTGTCGTTAGCACAGTGAGTAAATGCAGAATCCTTTGAGCTCTTACCATAAGGCAGATAAGCATATTCTTAGACATATCAAAGATTCTTGACAGGTTCTTCTTTACAAACCATCATCTATATTGTCGCTCACAGTCTTTGGCGATAATGACTCTGCTGGATCCGTTGATGATCGTTGTTCCACGAGTGGTTATTGTGTTTTCTTGAGAGGAAACTTGGTTACATGGAAAAGTAAGAAGCAAAATGTAGTTACTCGTTCTTCTTCTGCGGAGGCCGAGTATAGATCTATGATGCATACAATTGCTGAGTTGGTATGGCTTACCTCTGTCACGACCCGAAAGTATTAGCTCGCGACCGGCACTTAAATCACGCCACGTCTAAAGGCGTAACGTAATTCAAGTAAGCCGAAACCCAGAAATCTAAACCTTTTTATGAAAATAAAGAGGTGAAGTTTTGAAATAAAGGTATGGTGAAAATCATAAGTTTTCTTAAATACACAAGTAATGGCATATGAAAACGCAAGTAAATTTTTTTCCAGTTGGAAACATGTTTCGTCTTTTTAAAAATTTGGGCAGCACGTCCTTTATATATTTTGATCCAAAACCATAAATACATGATAATAAAAAGGCATCCCCAAGCGGGAGCTAGCTTTTCGCCGAACGGCGGATCCACAACCACGCAAAGCAATAAATATAAGTATACGACGCCCAACGGCAAAGTTCACCACAAAAGATAAAGAAATAAGCAAGACATCAAAACCACAAGTAGCGGAATACCCCTCGCTCTAAGTCTCGCAACCACAAGTCTCACTAAGCCTCATTACTTATACAAATACTAGTTTGATTGATAGAGTTGACTAGATACAATATGAATAATAAATACAAGAGGGATACGATCCAACATGTACCACCTACCAAAGCAAAACACCCGAAGGCAGCTGTGTGCCAACGATGCCGCTACTGATCCATGCGGTCAACCTGCAAGAACTGTGTCACAACGAGAGTGGGTTGCCAATTCGTGAGTAGAAAAACATCAACAAGTAGAAATCGAATAAACAACGACTCCTAGATCAACTATATCATAAAGGTAATACTGTGATAAGTAGGGTGATCATATCTGCATATGTGCCAACAACATAAATAAACGCCTATCAGCATGTGGATATCATCCAACCATAAAATCAATGTATGTATGTGTGTGGATCTCGTCCAACCATATCATCAATGTATGTATGTATGTGGATCTCATCCACGTGTCAACCAATGACACAACAACATCATGCATGTAAATATCACAAAAGCATATGCATGAAAGTATGAGAATATAAATCAACGTGTGCCCCTCGCGACACATCAAAATCATGGAACCTGAGTGCCCAGTATCGGCACTCTAAATATCATGAAACCCGTGTCCAGTATCAACACGTAAATCCTCATATCTCGGGCTCCGTCAGTCCGGATCGGCCCTCGGGCTCCGTCAGTCCGGATCGGCCCATATCATCTCTCGACTCCGGTCGGTATCCTCTGGATATCCTCCGATCCCAAATACTATCACCGGTAGGTAGTAGTCCCTCTGTCAGGCTCATCGTCTACTGGACAACATCCCTTTCTTACCCCGGGGTACCATACCGAGTCTACCATGTGATTGAATGATTTAGCGTGCTTGCGCTTTCTAAAAGATAGATCAAAAATATTTGTAACCGCAATTAAGAACGGCGTCGCTTTGCAGCTAGCCGGTGAGTACGGGTCGGTCCACAGGGATGTTGTGAATTTCCGATTCGTTCTTACGAGTTAATTCCGAAGGGTGTTCAGAGTTGTTATTAAATCTAAAAACCTAATTAACCTAGGGCAATTATCTAGATCTACTCTTGCTAGGGCTAGGTTTAGGGATGGTTTGGAAATGTAATTAAATCTCACCACTTTCAATACCCGAATGAAGATCTATGAGGAGTTATGGTAATTATCAATAAAGTGGATTAGATCCGTTCGGGAAGGTGTTCCTTCCTCTAGGTTCTTGTCCTTCCTTTAGAGATCCTTACCCTAACCTCCATGGAAAACATCACCCCCGGGCCTTTATACTACGGTATCACCGCTACCTCGAGGGATAGAGTGCCGTAGGGAGCGGTATGTGCATGTATGCATGGAGTCCTATTGTAAATATTTGGTGGGTAAGAAAGGGATGAGAGATCTCATCTCTCAAAATCCTTCCTCAAAACTAAACCCTAAACAAGTTCCTAGAGCATGAAATTAAATCTACCTAGGGCAAGGAATTGAAATCTACACCAGGGCAAGAAATTAAATTACTTACAGATGGCTCTCTCCAAACATCAAAGCAGGGTTGTCAGATCTGAATTTCTGAATTAAAGAGAGGCACCGATGCTCTCCAAAAGATTTCTGAATTTTATTCATAAAAGGAGGCATAAAGTTTACAATGATTAGAGTTCCTATTTATAAAGAATAGGAAACCCTAGGGTTACATTTGTTTCGCATGTCTGAAATTACAAAAATAACCCTATATAAAAAGACCTATTCAACGCTCCACGCACCGCCAACAAAATACACCGATAAGGGCATATAACGGCCGCGGAACCGCGGCCCCAGCCTGGGTTTGGCCGCGGTTCCGCGGCCAAACTAGTGATTTAGGCTCTGTAATTTTGTGAACAGGCTCTTGTCATTATTGGCTTCTTATTTCCTCAGGTCTTTTTGCATATTGGTGTCTCGTTCTCTTCCAGATCTTTCCAGTGAATATTGTAGTGGACTTTTATTATTTCTTCGTGTCGTTGCCTTTGTAATCAGTGAACTGTTGTTCATTGTTTCTCAAAATGTTGGCTCGATCACGATTTCACCATTTATCATTCGCAGTCTCACTTTTGCATTGTCTTTTCATTGTTTTCACCGTTGTTGATCTAAGAACCTGTAACCTGTAACATGTAGCAGACATGCGTCAAAAGTACCTGTTTATTTATAAAAAGAATAAGAATGGGGCATATAATAATGCAGTATTCTGGTCTGAACACCATGTACCCGCAATCGGCCTCATCCAGCTCCTCGAATCGGGTATCACTGTCACACGTCTCAGAACCGAGAAAACGCATGGTGGACGCACTAAAATATCATATCAAGAGAAACCGGGTTTTTAAAACAATACATACTTTTTTTTAAAATGACCACGGTTCTCAAATCCAGAAATCTCTTGAAAACAGCATATCCAAATGCGTATAATCGTAAAGTATGATGTATGCGACATATAATACAAATGTAAGCATATCCGTATATCATGCAACATGGAACAATAATATGCACATATCGAGAGAAAACCGCTCTTTTAAAAGAATCCAGTTTTAAAATATATCCTGCGGTTCCGAATTTCTAAAAAGTCCAATGCAACATCGAATAAAGGTGCATATGCAATTATAGCAAGTAAATTATGCAAGGAGTCATATCATGATGCAGCAATCCTACTGTGTAGTGACATGGCAATTATCGATGATAAAGTGTGTGAGTCGGCAAATCTGTGTACGTGTAACATACGCATCATTGATAATGGTGTAGGTGTACTAGCACGGATATATGAAATGTAATGAGAGTGACATGAACGTAGCATAAAGTAAATCTATGCAAATGCTGGCAGGTATACGTATCTAACATGACCGAGTCGGTGAATCTATCAATCGGCATCCAGCCTCACAACATCATGTACGGTACAATACATCGTACGGCATTCTCTAGTCAAGGGTATGGATCAATCATCATAAAACTCATCACGTACGAAAAATCATCGTACGGCGGCATCAAACCATCAGGGATCCTATCAACCTATATGACAATGAGGGGTACGGACATAACATCACGTATGATATATCGTTCAAGATTCACAACATTATAAATACATATATATACCTATATCCCCGGCCACATCCATAACAATCTCATATCTGGGGACCGGCAAGGTATCAATCATCTCAATCGACTCGCATCCATATACCAACAAATCATCAAATCATCATATCACATCGTATTCTTTCATCGCATTAGTCATCTTACAACAAGTCAATTTTATATATACATCCTACCTTACACATCAAGTGTCATACTACTATAAGACTCAAACCTATTCTAGGGCAACTACATATCTATAAGTCGCGAGTCGCATTCACTTCTCATATCCCTAAGCTTTCATCCCATATCTCAATATATATATTCGCTCACTCATAACATGCCAATAAAATCTCCTATTGCATTCTCTTGCAGCTACTTATCTATATCTATAGTAATTCGCTTTTTTAACATCAATTCGAGACATCTTTCCTAACATATCCTGTCACCTAAGCCATAAGCTATAATTTTAAGTCATGGTATTTCTTATCTCATACTTAAATATTAACCCTATTTATGAGTTCCTGACACGGTTACCTTAACCATACTCTATATATATCAGTTTCCATCAAAGTTTGCGGGGGTGCTATACGCCATCCACCCGACTTCCCCCATAGATATAGATCTACTCATCTTGATCCTTACTTGCCGAAGTCGATGACGCCATGCTCCGTCGTCTCAGAATCCACGTGAAGGTACCTTCAATAATACACAATCGTAATCGCTATTAAAATCGAATTCGGAAAACCAATACGGCACACGGTGCGCTCATAGGTTAGAACCTATGGCCTACGCGTGCACAAAAAATCAAACAACCCTTGTTGTTGATGTACAAATATCTAACAACCAAATACAAATCCAAACATCAAAACCAAGCACTAAAATATACGGAAACATAACCAAAAATCACACCAAACTTGTAACAATCTAGTTCATTTATACCAATTCCAGTTCTCGTATTTCCTTAATTGTGGTATTGTCTTGATTTATCGTGTTTTGGGTGCGAATGGTATTTTACATTTTATTTTGCATTCGATCCAACCCGCTTGCTTGAACCTGTTTGATTCATATTTATGAATTATCCTGACTTGTTACATAGACTGGTGCATTTTCATGTTTAGTGCATACTGGCATTTTATCTGGCATTTGCATTTTTACAATATAACATTTTAAGTCACATAAAATATTTTCAAAATACATTGCATGGCCTGCATGATACCCCTAGCCCCGTGGTAGCATGCGCGCATCTTGTTCTCGTCCCGTTCAGTAAAACAGACTTGTTTGGATGGCTACGCGCACGTGCGTGCATCCGTTCTTTGGGGTATGCATTTTTCGTTATCCGGACATTCATTTTTTTATTTTGGTCGACAAGTATATTTTTCGTATTTTAAAACTGAATTTTAGACCCGACCCGGGCATGTTTTGGACTATGTTTGTATTTACCAGAATATCAAATTTTATTTATATAATATTAATTTTATAAATTGATACAAATTAAAATTTAGTTAACTAATAAAAGATTTTTTTAAATTTAAATCTAAACTAATTTCCTAACAAACTAACAACCCCTTTCTCTCTCTCTCCTCTGCATATATATATTTATATATATTTTATTCATTTAATTTTTCTTTCCTTATTTAATACGCAGCCTCTTCTTCTTACTTCTTCTTCTTCTTTCTTCTTTCTTTTTCTTGATCTTGTTTCTTAATTCCGGTGATCATCGCCGGAGCCGTGCTCGTTGCTGACGATCCGAGTGATCCAGTGAACGTACCTGACTTGCGTGATCACCCTCGTGCGTTGTTTGGAACCATTCCGTGTACCGTGCGTGTGTCGCGATATTTCGCCGACGAAGGACGTTCCGTACACATCCGTTCTTGTTCCGTCAAGGCAATTTAATCTTGCTACATGCTATATAACTCATTATATACCTATTTAAATAAATATCACACCTGTATTTTAAATCAAGCATCGCATGTTTCATATTACAGCCTTTCGACGTTCCGTTTACATTTGTATAGTGCATTTCATATCTAGACCATACAAACCAATTTTAATTACATGCTACATTACTTTAGACGCATCTATTTTTAACAATGGAATACCTGTATTTAAAATCATGCACCCCATATTTAGTTTTATAACTTTTCGATGTTCCGTTTGCATCCATTCATATCATTTCAGATCTAGGTCATGAAAACTTATCTTGTTATATATTATACTATCATATACTGCATTAAATTGAATAGTTACATTTCATATTGCTTAGTTATATATTCCGCACTTGTTAGTTTATCATTTTACGATTATGTGATGCCCGTTTGCATCCATATCATTTAAAATATATATAGTCGTAATATTTCTTATTATTATCTTTAATTAGTTTATAATCTGCATTTTATAATGTTATACATTTGAAAATATTATAATTTACGCATGAAACGTCGTTGCAAAGCGGATACGACAAATCTGAAATTTACTGTACACCTTACCTTATAAAATTCATTATAAATCATAGAAAAATCATCAGTATACGTTCTTTAGTTCGTTACGAAGATAACTCATAATACTATAACTCTATGAAATATTTACTTGCAAAATAAATTGTTTAAATAACGTAAAATGCAAATGAAAATGTCTCTAAACTGCTGTCCAGGGAAATTACAGCAGCAAACTTTTAACTTCGAATATTCATAGCTTTTTGTAGGGACAACCTGAGATGCTTATATTTATAAAAATGAAAACCTTATTGAATTATCTTTGTTTTGGTATAAGAAACGTTCCTTTTTGAGAAAGTTTGTTATTTTTAAGTTATTTTACAAATCAGGGTGACGCTGAATTTCTGAACGGAACTTTCTTGTGCATGGTTAATCAATACCACTTTTATAGTTATTAATCGGTTTGAATATGTTATCCATGTTAATATTATTATATCAATATCTATTTAATAAATAATAGTGCTTGTGTTTTAATATTCAGCAAATTTTACCGATTTACAGTTTTATAGTATCCGTCTGTATCCGTACGGTTTATTACATATCTAGTTGCACATCGAGACCATATTATTTCATGTTACTGTTGTATTAGTGCACTATGCTTGATAATTGTGCATCCTACATAGTCATGATGTAACCCCTGACAAAATATTTGTGCATCCTTGCTTACCGTGCATCCGTACTTGCTACAGTTTTAGTATGAGCATCCGCTTGACACATGTGCACTACCTGTCATGACCTGATATACTACTGCTTGACTTGATACCTAATACACCACTACTTGACATGACTTGATACATGTACACTACCTGACATGACCTGATATACCACAGCTTGACCTGTTACCAGATCTTGTTACTAATGCCAACAATCTTGACCTGTTGTCATTGCGGATATTTCCTGCTATCTATTCAGACAAACATGTACTTGCTTGATCATGTGTTGGCATTAGCTCCAGATTTACCAATACCTGACTTAGACACATTACTTGGGGGTATGGGGAAATCAATGATGAAATCTGACTTGTAACTCGACAGTTCGATGCCTTTACTGATCAGTCTTACGGGCTAGGCCAGCCCCGGAATGCTGCTGCTGACATCATTCATCGTTACATACTACCTTTTACTGCCTAGCGGCACGTCTCGGATTCAGCCCGAGAATCTTGACCGTGGTCCCGGGCATGCACGGGATACTATTGAGTTATATCGATGATTCATCAAATTGATTTCAAAGACTTGAGAGTAATTAATCCAGTAGACCAGTCTAGATTACTCACTGCACATCACCTATGCCTCATCCTTCACTGTCCTTATTTATGTTACTGTTATACCTGTTTTACCGTTCATACTCATACCTGCATGACTTGTTACCCCCTGATTATATTATTGTTGATATTATGACGCACTGACGTCTGGGTTTTGCATGGCCCAGATCCTCTACCTTTGTCGCAGGCTGATCAAGAGTATTTCCGCCGTCAGGCCGAGCAGTGAGGATCCTGTTAGTATCCAGTTAGTTATTTCCTTACTTTCCAGATGTTATTGTTACTTTGATTTATTGCTTCCGCATATTATTTATTGACTCGTTTATTCTGGTTTATGGACATGTACTAGATAGTTTATTTACTTTCCTGTTCTTGATATCTCTACAGTCGTAATGTGACTGTGGAGGGATATTTCCTATCCACAGGTAGCATGGTTGGCTCTGTCACGTGCCTATCTTAGCGCACTCTGGGAAGCGGGGTGTGACAGGGTTTGTTTGGTATCAGAGCCATAGGATTTAGGTTAATCGGGTTTGATTCTTTTGTAGTTGGGTATTGGACCCAATACACGAATCAGAAAATCCGTGATTAGGAACATGTCCTGCCATATTGTTATCATGATTCTTGAATCATATCTTTCTCTTGACCCCTGTCCTGACGATATGCAAACAACTTTGCATCTCGAGTTGAAATTCTTTTGGTTCCCTATTGTTTCTTCCGTCTTATTCCTTTGATTCTGATACTAGGATTTGGGCGACTTGAACGGAGTTATGTGATTGTAACTATGAACTGCAGCATGGTTACAATGCGGTACTCTATTTAAGTAACTTGGAGTCTTGGTCTTGTTTCATTTCCTTGTTTCATGGTCGTTCTATTACCTTGGTTCTCTCCGTTTCATTGCTTACCAGTTTATGTTTTGCAGATTTCTTGGTGACCGATACCGGTAGTTATGAAGTTGTCTTGGAAATTGATGGTCTCACTTTCCACGCTCACATTGATTGTAGGGCAAAGAAAGTGATTTTCCAGATTCCCGGACATCCGGAGTTTGTTTTGTTGGAGGTAGCAGTTCTGTCGGGGTAGTCGAGTTTAGGGCTAGGCCGACAAGCAATGTTCTTTCGTCAATGGAAGTTAATAAGGAGGAAGCGCCAGCTGTAGTTTGAGAGTTCATGGACGTGTTCGAGGACATCTCGGATTTACCGCCAAAACGAGATGTGGAGTTCGCGATCGATCTTGTTCCTGGTGCAGCGCCAATCTCAAAGGCGTACTATCCGATGGCACCAGTAGAGTTGGAAGAAGTAAAGAAGCAGGTTACCAAATTACTAGAGAAGGGTTGAATTCGCAGCAGCAATTTACCTTGGGGTGCTCCAGTTCTTCTAGTAAAGAAGAAAGATGGCACAAGGAGGATGTGCATCGATTATCGAGAATTAAACCGGGTGACTATTAAGAACAAGTACCCGATCCCTCGTATTGGTGAATTATTCGAGCAACTCAGTGGCGCGAGGGTATTCTCGAAGATGGATTTGCGATCCGGATATCATCAGGTTCGAGTTAAATCAGAAGATATTTGCAAGACTGCGTTCCGAACTCGGTATGGACATTAAAAGTATTTAGTGATGCCATTCGGAGTCACGAATGCACCGGCGATATTTATGGACTTGATGAACCGAATCTTTTCACCATTCTTGGACCAGTTTATAGTGGTGTTCATTGATGATATTCTGTTCTACTCAAAGAGTATTGAAGAGCATGCAGAACACTTGAAGATCGCACTGTAGACATTGAGGCAAGAAAGATTGTATGCAACGATGAGCAAATGCGAGTTTTGGCTTGAAGAAGTGAAGTTCTTGGGACACGTCGTATCCGGAGATGGAATCGCCGTTGATCCTGAGAAGATTGCAGCAGTTCAAAATTGGCTGATTCCGAAGAACGTAGCAGAGATCAGAAGTTTTCTTGGACTTGCCGGCTATTACAGAAGGTTCGTGGAGAATTTTGCCCGTTTGGCTGAGCCTTTAATCAAGCTTACGCGTAAGGAAGTATCATTTGTGTGGACGGATAAGTGTGCGTCATCTTTTGAGGCGTTGAAGCAGAGATTGATAACCGCACCTATTTTAACCGTGCCAGACAGTTCCAGAGGATTGGTGATTCACAGCGACGCATCTGGGAAAGGATTGGGATGTGTTTTGATGCAGCATAGGAATGTTATAGCTTACGCATCGAGACAGTTGAAGACCCATGAGAAGAATTACCCAACCCATGATTTGGAGCTAGCAGCTGTGATTTTCGCTTTGAAGATTTGGAGACACTACTTATTGGGCGAAAGGGTCGAAGTATTCACCGATCACAAAAGCCTAAAATATGTGTTCACACAGAAAGAACTTAACATGAGGCAGCGTAGATGGTTGGAGCTGATGGCCGACTATGATCTTGATCTCAAGTACCATCCGGGGAAAGTTAATGTAGTGCCGGATGCGCTTAGTCGGTTGCCAGCAATTCGGATGTTGACTGCACAGAAGGAGCTTATGGAAGACTTTCGGAGATTCGAGTTGAAGATCGTGCTACCGCATTCTTCAGAACAGTTGATGCAGCTGCAAGTACAGTCGTCATTGATCGAGAGTATTAAAGCAGCGCAGTCGAAGGACCCAAGATTGCAAAGGTTTCGAGAACAGGTAGAAGCGGGACTTCGAACGGACTTGTTGATTCATGAAGATGGTTCGTTGCGATTTGGTAGCCGTTTGTGTGTGCCGAAAGGAGACATTCGCGAAGAAGTTATGAAGGAGGCACACAGTTCCGCGAATTCCGTGCATCTAGGAGGCATGAAGATGTACCGTGATCTACAACAGCATTTCTGGTGGGGAGGCATGAAAAGGGAGATTGCTCGCTTTGTAGCAAAGTGCTTGGTGTGTCAGCAAGTTAAGGCCGAACATCAAAGGGTTGCTGGTTTATTACAACCACTTCCGATTCCTCAATGGAAGTGGGAACTTATAACCATGGATTTCGTGACGGCTTTACCGCGGAGTCCAAAGGGCAACAATGCAGTTTAGGTGATTGTGGATCGATTGACCAAGGCAGCTCATTTCATACCATTTCGAGTTGGTCAATCAATGGAAGAATTGGCAGAACGGTACATGCAGGAGATTGTAAGATTGCATGGAGTACCTGTGAGCATCATGTCAGACCGTGACACCCGTTTCTTATCACACTTCTGGAGGAGCTTACAGGAAAGTCCGGGGACTCGATTGAAGTTTAGCACAGCTTATCATCCTCAGACAGATGGCCAGTCGGAGAGAACGATCCAAACTCTTGAAGACATGTTGAGAGTTTGCATATTAGACTTCAAAGGTTCGTGGGAGGATCATTTACACTTGGTGGAGTTTTCTTACAATAACAGTTTTCAGGCGACTATTCAGATGGCTCCATTCGAAGCATTATATGGTCGCAAATGTCGTTCACCTGTTTGTTGGGACGATGTTGGAGAACGAAGATTGTTGGGACCGGATTTGATCGTGCAAACAGTGGAGAAAGTTAACACTATTCGGAATCATATGAAGACAGCACAAGATCGGCAGAAGAGTTGGGCAGATATATCGAGAAGACCTCTAGAGTTTGCTGTTGGTGATTTGGTATTCTTGAAGATATCACCGACTAGAGGAGTGATTCGTTTTGGGAGTCGAGGAAAGCTTAGTCCTCGATTCGTTGGGCCTTTCGAGATTTTGGAGCGTATTGGAGAAGTGGCTTATCGATTGGCGTTACCACAATCTTTGGCGAATGTTCATGACGTGTTTCATGTATCTCAACTCCGTAAATATGTTCGAGATGAAACACACGTGCTGGATCATTCGGAGCTGACTGTATGAGAAGATTTAACCTTTGAGGAACGACCAATGTCGATTGTGGATCGAAGAGAAAAGGTTCTTAAGAACAAGGTTATCCCTCTTGTACTTGTTTCTTGGGGAAATCGCTCGCATGGAGAATCAACTTGGGAACGAGAAGATGAAATCCGACAGATGTTTCCACATCTATTCTTGTAGTTTCTTGATTGTTTATCCTTTCTTGTTCTTGGAATTTCGAGGACGAAATTCTTTTTGTAGTTGGGTATAATGTAACAACCTAGTTCATTTATACCAATTCCAGTTCTCGTATTTCCTTCATTGTGGTATTGTTTTGATTTATCGTGTTTTGGGTGCGAATGGTATTTTACATTTTATTTTGCATTCGACCCAACCCGCTTGCTTGAACCTGTTTGAATCATATTTATGAATTATCCTTACTTGTTACGTAGACTGGTGCATTTTCATGTTTAGTGCATACTGGCATTTTATCTGGCATTTGCATTTTTACAATATAACATTTTATGTCACATAAAATATTTTAAAAATACATTGCATGGCCTGTATGATACCCCTAGCCCCGTGGTAGCTCTGCGCATCTTGTTTTCGTCCCGTTCAGTAAAACGGACTTGTTTGGATGGCTACGCGCACGTGCGTGCATCCGTTCTTGGGGGTATGCATTTTTCGTTATCCGGACATTCATTTTTTATTTTGGTCGACATGTATATTTTTCGTATTTTAAAACTGAATTTTAGACCCGACCCGGGCATGTTTTGGACTATGTTTGTATTTACCAGAGTATCAAATTTTATTTATATAATATTAATTTTATAAATTGATACAAATTAAAATTTAGTTAACAAATAAAAGATTTTTTTTAATTTAAATCTAAACTAATTTCCTAACAAACTAACAACCCCTTTCTCTCTCTCTCTCTCCTCTGCATATATATATTTTTATATATTTTATTTATTTAATTTTTCTTTCCTTATTTAATACACAGCCTCTTCTTCTTACTTCTTCTTCTTTCTTCTTTCTTTTTCTTGATCTTGTTTCTTGATTCCGGTGATCACCGCTGGAGCCGTGCTCATCGCTGACGATCCGAGTGATCCAGTGAACGTACCTGACTTGCGTGATCACCCTCGTGGGTTGTTTGGAACCGTTCCGTGTACCGTGCGCGCGTCGTGACATTTCGCCGACGAAGGACGTTCCGTACACATCCGTTCTTGTTCCGTCTAGGCAAGTTAATCTTGCTACATGCTATATAACTCATTAAATACCTATTTAAATAAATATCACACCTGTATTTTAAATCAAGTATCGCATGTTTCATATTACAGCCTTTCGACGTTTCGTTTACATTTGTATAGTGCATTTCAGATCTAGACCATGCAAACCAATTTTAATTACATGCTACATTACTTTAGACGCATCTATTTTTAACAATGGAATACCTGTATTTAAAATTATGCACCCCATATTTAGTTTTATAACTTTTCGATGTTCCGTTTGCATCCATTCATATCATTTCAGATCTAGGTCATGAAAACTTATCTTGTTACATACTATACTATCATATACTGTATCAAATTGTATAGTTACATTTCATATTGCTTAGTTATATGTTCCGCACTTTTAGTTTATCATTTTACGATTATGTGATACCCATTTGCATCCATATCATTTAAAATATATATCGTCATAATATTTCTTATTATTATCTTTAATTAGTTATAATATGCATTTTATAATGTTATACATTTGAAAATATTATAGTTTACGCATGAAACGTCGTCGCAAATCGGATACGACAAATCTGAAATTTACCGTACACCTTACCTTATAAAATTCATTATAAATCATAGAAAAATCATTAGTATACATTCTTTAGTTCGTTACGAAGCTAACTCATAATAATATAACTCTATGAAATATTTACTTACAAAATAAATTGTTTAAATAACGTAAAATGCAAATGAAAATGTCTCTAAACTGCTGTCCAGGGAAATTCCAGCAGCAAACTTTCAATTTCGAATGTTCATAGCTTTTTGTAGGGACAACCTGAGATGCTTATACTTATAAAAATGAAAACCTTATTGAATTATCTTTGTTTTGGTATAAGACACATCCCTTTTGGAGAAGTTTTGTTATTTTTAAGCTATTTTACAAATCAGGGCGACGCTGAATTTCTGAACGGAACTTTCTTGTGCATGGTTAATCAATACCACTTTTATAGTTATTAATCGGTTTGAATATGTTATACATGTTAATATTATTATATCAATATCTATTTAATAAATAATAGTGCTTGTGTTTTAATATTCAGCAAATTTTACCGATTTACAGTTTTATAGTATCCGTCTGTATCCGTACGGTTTATTACATATCTAGTTGCACACCGAGACCATATTATTTCATGTTACTGTTGTATTAGTGCACCATGCTTGATAATTGTGCATCCTATATAGTCATGATATAACCCCTGACAAATTATTTGTGCATCCATGCTTACCGTGCATCCGTACTTGCTACAGTTTTAGTATGAGCATCCGCTTGACACATGTGCACTACCTGTCATGACCTGATATACTACTGCTTGACTTGATACCTGATACACCACTACTTGACATGACTTGATACATGTACACTACCTGACATGACCTGATGTACCACAGCTTGACCTGTTACCTGATCTTGTTACTAATGCCAACAATCTTGACCTGTTGTCCCTGCGGACATTTCCTGCTGTCTATTCAGACAAACATGTACTTGCTTGATCATGTGTTGGCATTAGCTCCAGATTTACCAATAGCTGACTTAGATACATTACTTGGGGGTATGGGGAAATCAATGATGAAACCTGACTTGTAATTCGACAGTTCGATGCCTTTACTGATCAGTCTTACGGGCTAGGCCAGCCCCGGGATGCTGCTGCTGACATCATTCATCGTTACATACTACATTTTACTGCCTAGCGGCACGTCTCGGATTCAGCCCGAGAATCTTGACCGTGGTCCCGGGCATGCACGGGATACTATTGAGTTATATCGATGATTCATCAAATTGATTTCAAATACTTGGGAGTAATTAATCCAGTAGACCAGTCTAGATTACTCACTGCACATCACCTATGCCTTATCCTTCACTGTCCTTATTTTTGTTATTGTTATACCTGTTTTACCGTTCATACTCATACCTGCATGACTTGTTACCCCTTGATTATATTATTGTTGATATTATGACGCACTGACGTCTGGGTTTTGCATGGCCCAGATCCTCTTCCTTTGTCGCAGGCTGATCAAGAGTATTTCCGCCGTCAGGACGAGCAGTGAGGATCCTGTTAGTATCCAGTTAGTTATTTCCTTACTTTCCAGATGTTATTATTACTTGGATTTATTGCTTCCGCGTATTATTTCTTGACTCGTTTATTCTGGCTCATGGACATGTACTAGATAGTTTATTTACTTTCCTGTTCTTGATATCTTTACAGCCGTAATGTGACTGTAGAGGGATATTTCCTATCCACAGGTATCATGGTTGGCTCTGTCACGTGCCTATCTTAGCGCACTCTGGGAAGCGGGGCGTGACAAAACTGCTCCCAGATTTTAGTTCAGGTGAAAAAAAGGTAAACAAACAGTACTGGGGTGATGTATAGGGGACCTATGAACTACACAAGCAACCTGGGCACCCATTTCCTCCATTTAGCCGGCCACAAGCCACAAAATTCCGGTCTTCTCGGCCCCAAGTTGTCACGCCCCGTTTCCCAGAGTGCGCAAAGATCGGCACGTGACAGAGCCAACCATGCTACCTGTGGACTCATGGCCAAGCTTGGGCTAAGTCTTGGGCTAAGTCCAATCAAGTTAAAATGTTTAACATTTATTTTGGGCTGTTGAGCCTTTATTTGGGCTTGGCCCTGACAGTGTTTTTGTCTTTTACTGAATGCTGAGCATTCCTCATAGCCTTGGGCTTATTACAGAACAATTTATGTTCTATCAACGCAACACGTGGTGCGCTTGGCGCTTTGCGCCAGTCAAAGAGCGCAGTGCGCTTCTGCCAAGTAGCGCATACGTGAGGGACACGTGCTGCGCTTGGCGCTAAGCGTCGGATGATGGGCGCATTGCGCCAGTTTATGAGCGCATCGCGCTATTAATTTAGTGGCACACACGTGAGGGACACGTGTCTCGCTTGGCGCTGAGCGCCAGTCAATGAGCGCGGTGCGCTATATTTGGAGCGCTAAGGCTCTGCAGCGCTTTGCGCTAGTCTTTGAGCGCTGAGGCGCTTCTGTTAAGTAGCGCACACGTGAGGAGCACGTGGCGCTCTTGGCGCTGTGTGCCAGTCTTGAGCGCAGAGCGCTATCTTATGAGCGCAAGCGCTAATTGATCAACTTTTTGATCCCATAAGAGACTTTGTCTCAAGATTCTAAGAACAAAGGCTCTTATTTTTATAGGAGATGTTTCAATCTCTTATATTGATGAAAGGTTTTGCCTTTATGAATCTATGATCCTTAAGAGAATTGAATTATTCTTTCCCCCTCTCTGTTTATAATGAGATGTTCATGATTTCTTTTTGTAAAAGACAATTTGTCTTATAGATCTATGATCTGTGAGAAGAGTTATGTTCTTCTTTTTATTTTATGATGAGATCTTTTTATCTCTTTGTAAAAGACCTTGGTCTTATAGATCTATGATCTTAAAAAAAAGTAAATTCTTTTTTTATATGAGATAATTTCATCTCTTTGTTCTTTTTTCTTTTTACCTTGAAGAAAGTTTTCTTCTTCTGAGAGCTTGCTCTTGTCTTTGAATTTCTCAAATTTTATGGGGAGGTTTCTCTGTATGAGACTTAAAGTCTGGGGGCCTTTATATAGGGCAAGCTGATCAGTTCAATCAGTTAAGGAGATCTTTTCTCCAATTGATTTGGGGAATTTCCCATCGTTGGATCTTTGATCCAAAGGCTTCTGGTTTACAGAAGGCAATCTTCTTGTTTTTTAACAAATATTGGGAAATCTTTCCATACAGAATTTATTCTGTGTTTTGGTGATTTTTAATTACCATTGGATCATTGATCCAACGGTGCTCTGATTTACAGAACACAATCTTGTTGTTTGGAAAGATTTTGAAGAATCTTTCTTTAACAGAATTTAATTCTGTTTAATTAATGATTTATCATTATTATTGGATCTTTGATCTGACGGTGGGGAGCTTTTAGTTCCAGCGCTGGCGCACCCGTGCTTTGCACGTGGTGCTCTGCTTAGAGCGCAGCGCACCCAGCGCTAGCGCACTCGTGCTTTGCACGTGGTGCCCTGCTTAGGACGCGGTGCACTTGGCGCTGCATCTGAAACGTTGCTTCTTTTCAAAATTTGAATTTTGAACAGAGCTTTGCTCTGATTGGGGGAAACAAATGTCCCCCACTGTTGCGCTCACGTGGCCCACATGTGAGTGCGGCGGTGGCAGCATCTGCGCCCTTGGATCAACTCAGAAGTTGAAAAGGCATCTCAGTGCATATAAATAGGACCCTTGGCCCTTAGGATGATTTCTGTTCATCTTCTTCCTTCTGAGAATTATTATTCTCTTGCAGAGCATAGCTCTTCATCTTAAGAACTTTCTTAAGGACAGAACTCTGTTAAAATTTAGGTAAAAATTAAATCTTTTAATAATCTAGAGTTTCACCCATTAACAGAGCTTTGCTCTTCATAGATCTTTGATTTAAAGAAAACCCTTTTAGGGTTTCATCAACAGAGCTTTGCTCTCCTTGAACCCATAGATCTAAAGAGATCTTTTCTTGGGGTTTCTTAGTCCATGAATAGAGCTTTGCTCATAAAGAACTCTTAGAGTTTGTTCATAGATCTTGAAGATCTCAGAATTTTTCATTCATATATATAAAAATTGATTTCAGTTTTTCTGATAGATTATTCCATCATTTTTTTCCAGAGCAAGGATCTTGAGGAATCTTTATTCCTTCATCATTAGAGTTTGACGGATGTCACTCTGTCATAGAGCACTGCTCTTAAGGGGAGATTTACTACTTAGCCCGAGGGGTTTTCTCATTAAATGAGAATCAATTGAGGATTTCCTCATTTAATTGACAGTCTTATCAAATGATGAGGTTGTTTTATTAATAATGAACTGTCGTCTAGATTTTGTGGGTCCCCCTTTGGTCCCTTTTTTTTATTGCATTGCAGTGCGGTACGAATTTTAAAGTACCAAGTGTCAGAATTATAGCACTGACAGTTGACTTTTGTTCTTTTTTGCGCAGGTGACATGTGTTTCGACACTTCCTTTCCGTTCGTCCGCTCAGAAGGCAGATTTCCTGAAGCACCCGTAGACCGAGAGGTTATTGCGCTGATCAAAGACCATGACCTGGAGCACAAGAATCTTCATTTGTGGGGAACATAGTATAACCAGATCATCATGGGTCAACGCAGCTTCTCTTGCGCAACACCTTCAGAGGCTATCTCGGCGATTTATTATGCTGACGTACCCCCGGTGAACTATGCTGTGGAGGTGGTTAATTGGACTTCAGAGGGTTGTCTTTAGCCCTCTATGACTGCAATACCTGTACAACCGCCGATGGCTTTGGACATTCTAGGGCGGCGTATATGCCAAGGTGAGTCGCACCCTTGGGGACAGCCATACAATATAGATCTGACTCCCCGTCACTCTGCTAGATACCTGCAGTGGGCCTGATATATCCTATCGGCAAAGAAGTCAGAACTGCTGAAGCTTGGGTTGTATCCTACGATTTATGCTTCTCTGTTCCAGTATTCCACACCTCCCGCATGGTGGGTCAAAGCCTTCTTGGAACAATGGAACGTTCCAACTCATACCTTCCTTAGGCTAGATCGGGAAGTTTCCATCTCTCTGGAAGAGTTTGCGAATATCTCCGACCTGCCTGTCAGAGGGGAGCATTATGAGGAGATCTTTCCCCCTGATGAATATGTTTTCGCTACCCGACTGGTGATGACGGGTCTAAACCCAGAGAGTGCCATTCAACACCGATTCCCTAGCTTGATCAAGGTGCTAAACATTTACGAAGGCCTATTTCCTGAATCTGGAAGCCATCGGGTTAGCTTTGCGGACTTCATTGCCCGTTTTCTTCGTCCAGAAGTTTAATCGCGACAAGGTGAAAAGTTTGCCCAACTCGATGAACCTTTCGGCTTTGGATTGGATCGCTGGCCAATATTGGAAGCTGATCAAAATGGATTCTTTCTTCCAAACGTCGCGATCGTCCCTTTTCAGAAATTGCTGCTCCGGGCATCGATGAGGAAGCGTTCTTTCTAGGGTTCCTCGGTTTGTGGTTAAGCTGGTTCGCGCTTCCCATGCACCCTCGCTACATGAGGCCGTCAGTCTTCTACCCAGCTCATCGGATGGTTGAAGGGAGACAAGTTTGTTGAAGTCAAAAATTGCACCACGGTTGACCAAGTCAAAGTCAAAGTCAGCCCCAAACCAAACGGGCCCATGCCCAGGTCGAGTCCGAACATGAAGCGGCCGGCCCTCCCCCATGCCAAAATATAGATCATGGAATAAATAATTTTTATGTAATTTTTTATGCATGAATGTAAACAAAATGGGCATAAAGCCAAATTTTTGTAAGCCCATGGCTTATGTGCAAAAAGAAATAGCACAAGAGCCATGGGATGGGCAAATGCCATTTTGTAAAGCCCAAGGGGCTATATGTAAATATGTAAGCCTATATAAGGCAAAATGATGATGAATAAAGTAATAACTTTTCATTCTCTCAAAAACCTAGGGTTTGTACATCTTTCCCTTTTCTGAAGGCTTCAAGCCTTCTTCTTTCTTTTGAATTAAATCAAGAGTTTTACTCTTCTTTTTTCAAAACCAAATAGTTTTTCACCATAAAACCCACAAAGGGGAACTTGGATCTACCATCAGATCTCAAAAAGAAGAGATTTTTAAAATCCCTCATCTCTTGATCTTCAAGATCCAGCAACTAAAGGAGAAGAAGAACCCTTTTCATCAACCCCAAAACATCCTAGGAGTCTAACTCCATATATATATATATATATATAATAAATATTTCCCTTCTGAAGCATAGCTTCTGGTTCTGGGACTAAAAGCCCCATTTTTTTCTCGCCGGCGCCCAAGCGCCCACATGCCGACACGTGGTGCGCCTGCGCTCCAGCGCCCAGCGCAAAGCGTCCACGTGCCGACACGTGGCACGCCTGTGCTCAAGCGCCCCGCGCAAGCGCAAAGCGTCCACATGCCGACACGTGGCGCTCAAGCGCAAAACGCCCACGTGCCGACACGCGGCGCGCTTGCGCTCAAGCGCCCAGCGCTCAAGCACAAAGCGCCCACGTGCCGACACGCGGCGCGCTTGCGCTCCAGCGCCCAGCGCTCAAGATAAAGCGCCCACGTGCCGACACACGGCGCGCTTGCGCTCAAGCGTCCAGCGCTCGAGCGCAAAGCGCCCACGTGCCGACACGTGGCGCGCCCAAGCGCAAAGCGCCCACATGCCGACACGTGGCGCGCTAGCGCCTGAGCGCACAGCACCTAAGCACATAGCGCTCAAGGTGCTGACCCCACACATCCTTTGGATGACTTTTCCCTTTCTTTTATATATATATATATATATATATATATGTATATATAAATACACACACACACATACTCTACAATACTCTCCCTCCCAAAAAAATTTTTGGGCCGGGGCGCTGCTTGCCCCCTTGACCCCCAGCCCGCTATCCGGGTAGCGGGACCCCCGTAAAAACTCTGCGTGGCTCCCGATATATCCAAGCCCCCTCCAAAACAAAACAAACGTACACTGCACATTGAGTTCGCATGACCAGTTTAACCCGTCAATCGGAGGTTCCCTCGCTCCAAAGGCGATGGGTAATTAACGGCAGCTTAGTCCGCTGCTGCCGGAGATTCGGATCCCCACAATCAATAAACCCCGGCCTACCCTAGGCATGGGGAATCTGTAGTACGCCTGACAAGCGCGCGCGTATTCCCATCTCAATGGGGTGACGAAAAACACCCTACAGATTCTGGAACGCCCGGTGGGACGAATCTCTCCTCCCATATTTCGGGTTAAACGTTCATGCGAACTCAGTCAATATACATACCTATATTTATACTGAAATAATGCTCTTTTATGCAGGTTTTCAAGCAATCACTTCTCAACAATGTCTTCAAAGATGAACTCGGCTCCCGTCTCTTACACGATGAAGATAGACTCCAGGACGGTCCTTCCGGCCAGTCTCGGACGACAATGGGAGGAGCCGCCGCTACCATTTAGCTCTATTATGTTCGTGTCTGCTAACGCCGTCCCAGCTCCTCAAGCTCCGGTAGCAGACAAACCGGTTCAAAAGGGAAAAGGCTGAATGTCATGGTTGCAAGGGAACCTCTGCCCAAGCACAAATCCGTTTCCAAACGACCCTCCATCGCTCCAGCTGGGGGCAAGGCCATCAACGTCAACGAAGCAACGGGGCATCTCGGGCAAGCTCCAGCGGTACCCCCGACAACTGCTCGATCGGGTGTCTTCTTTAAGCTCCCCGCTAATCAACTCACAATGGCTTCCCGGATAACGGATGCCCGCCAAGCCTTCAAAATCGAGAAGCTGAGGCAGAAGCGGCTCAGATATAGAGCCAACAAAAAGGCTAGGGCTCTGTCCATGTTAAAATTTATGAATTTCCAAAGCCCGGACCGCTCTGCGAAACTAGCTGCCAGCGATGAAAGAATGGCTGAATGTGTTATCCACACTATCTATATGGTCGGGCATGAAGAAACGAACCCTCCTCTTCTTCACAGCCATGGTGATGATATGATTGACGCTACCCAGCATCGGCTCGATCTAAGTGATGAAGAGCCCGCTCAGGCCGATAAGCCAGAGGAGCCTGTTGTTCCTGCGGAATTGAGCTCAGGAAATAAAGATGACCCGGTTGTCATAGCCGGAAATACAGAACAAGCACTATTCCAATGGCTTCAAAGGCAATTTCAGGACATGGATAAGAAGATGGCCGAGGTCCATTCCAAAGTCGACGAGCTGGCAAACGTCGTGGCAGATCTCATGAACCAAGTCGCCCGATTACAATTATAGCAGAATCAAATGTTGGTTCACGAGCTAGGGGTTGATATCCGAAGGCAGCCAACTGATATCCCCTTCAACCTAAGAGCGGAGCGCCTTCATGAAAAACGGCCGCGATCAGCCTCCAGTCCCTCCGATACATACGCCGGGGGGGAATCGCCTCTGAAAGAGAAACTGGAAAAAGTCTATTTCTTCAAAAGGGAAAAAGTCCACAAGATATTCAGAGACGCCCTAAGAAACGATCTACAACTGCCAGAATCAAAGAGACCGCAAGAAGCGAATATGACCGACGACCCAGAATATTGCCCCTATCACAGGGTGATAGGTCATGCCATTGAGGACTGCTTCGTCTTCAAAGATTGGGTCGAAAGGCAATACAAGACGGGAGAGATAGAACTGTCTAAAGGCGTGTTGGCGAACAGTCAAGTTACGACCGCCGATTCCATACAAATGGAGACCGAAGCCTTTCGGGAACCCAATCCTCCCAGACATGTGCCACTATCTGAAAAGGGCGAACCATAGACTGATCGGCCTCAAGAACCAGCATCAGTAAGGGCACCTACTCTAATGGAGAGAAAGAAGAAGGTGTACTCCTTCAGGAGGGATGAGGTCCGCAATATATTCGAGGAAGCCTTGAACAATGGTCTGCAATTGCCTATTCCGAAAAGGCCACATGAAATGAATATGACCGGCAATCCCGTATACTGCCCATACCATAGAGTGCTGAGTCATACCATTGAAGACTGCTGTGTTTTCAAAGATTGGGCAGAGGACCAATATAAGCTTGGAAAAACCTCACAATCCTCGGATGTATCGGCAAGCCACAGAGCTAGGTCATCAACACAGCTCCGCCAAGATCAAAATTCAAGGAGCTGGGATAAGCAAAGAGGACCACCACGTCGTTAAACTGGGAACAACCGACCTCTAAGTCGTTAAACTGGGAATGTAAAATATATATATATATATATATATATGTAAATAAACAAAAAAATGTGTAAATAAAAAAGAAATAAAGAAAAGCCAAAATGATGGGGCAACACGCAATAAAAATCAGCGAGTAAAATAAAGATGAAAAATAAAACCGAAATGATAGGGCAACCGCGAATAAATAGCCGAAATGATAGGGCAATCGCGACCTTCGCGATAAGAAAAGCTGAAATGATAGAGAAATCGCGGCAAAAAATATATATACAAAAACAACAAAACAAAAAAAAACAGTGGCGAATGATGAGTCGCTCCCGGTACCATATTCCAGTGCAGCGATGCAGACGCCAACCAAATTCCAACTCCCATCCCCAAATGACAAATGATGAGTCGCTCCTGGTACCATATTCCAGTGCAGCGATGCAGACGCCAACCAAATTCCAAACTCAAACCCCAAGTGGCGAATGATGAGTCGCTCCTGATACCATATTCCAGTGCAGCGATGCAGACGCCAACCAAATTCCAACTCCCGTGCCCAAACGGCGAATGATGAGTCGCTCCTGGTACCATATTCCAGTGCAGCGATACTGACGCCAACCAAATTCCAACTCCCATACCCCAATGGCGAATGATGAGTCGCTCCTGGTACCATATTCCAGTGCAGCGATGCAGACGCCAACAAAGTCCCGAAATTTTTGTGGCCCTACGGTCTGGATCATACATCCTGCAAAACCGTATACAATCCACGGGCGTAAAAAGATCCCAATCTCTCCCAAGTCTTACCGGTGAGACCACATTCAAAGCCCCACCAAAAATAAAATAAAAAAAATCAAATCAAATCAAAATCAAAAAAATATATATATAAGTAAATAAATAAATAAAAAATGGTATGTCCACAAGCAAAATGGGCACGGATGAAAACCCGAAAGGGTTCCGTGAGTAAAAACAGCAGGACTGCCGGCGAGTTTGTGAAAACCCGAAAGGGCGCGAACTCGTAAAAAAAAAAAATGAAATGAAATGCACTCGCAAAGTCCTCTCGACTTTGTGAGGAGAAAATTCCCGCGTGAGATCCTTACGACTCACAAAGGAGCAACACACTTAGGAGTCCCCACGACTCCTAAGGAGAAAATACACCTACGGAATCCTTACGACTCGTAGGGAGAAAATGCTTTTATGGGACCCTCACGGCCCATAAAATTGAAAAGCCTTAGGTGATAGGGATCTAAACCTGTCTCCTAAGCCACCAATTCCCAAATCCTTCTGGGGCAAATGATGAGTTGCTCCTGGCATTATTCCAGTGCAATAATGCAGATGCCAAAAAAAAAAAAAAAACAATCCCCAAATCCTCTCAAAGACAGATGATGATTCTTCCCTGGTACCATATTCCAGTGTAGCGATACTGATGTCGACTCAAATCAAACAAATCAAACCAACCAATTCCAACATCGACCTCTGCGTCAACCAGCCGATACTCCGCCTCGGGAAAACATCAAGCAGACACTCCGTGCCGGGGGCACATCGACAACAGACACTCCGTCTTGGGGACACGTGAGCCAGCCGACACTCCGCCTCAGGGAAACGTCGACCAGCGACACTCCGTGCCGGGGGCACGTCTACTAAATCGCTCCGGATCAGAGCGTCGACCGTCCATGTCGCAAAAAGGGCAGTGCAGGCTTCCCAATAATTGGGAACCCAAATCGCTTCGGATCAGAGCGTCTACCTATATCGCAAAAAGGGCAGTGCAGGCTCCACAAAAATCGGGAACCCAAATCGCTCCGGATCAGAGCGTCGACCATCTACGTCGCAAAAAGGGCAGTGCAGGCTCCCACAAATTGGGAACCCAAATCGCTTCGTAACAGAGCGTCGACCGTCTATGTTGCAAAAAGGGCAGTGCAGGCTCCCCACAATTCGGGAACCCAAATCGCTCCGGATCAGAGCGTCGACCGTCTACGTCGCAAAAAGGGCAGTGCAGGCTCCCCATAAATCGGGAACCCAAATCGCTACGGATCAGAGCGTCGACCGTCCACATCGCAAAAAGGGCAGTGCAGGCTTCCCACAAATCGGGAACCAAATCGCTCCGGATCAGAGCGTCGACCGTCTATGTCGCAAAAAGGGCAGTGCAGGCTCCCACAAATCGGGAACCCAAATCGCTTCGTAACAGAGCGTCGACCGTCTACGTCGCAAAAAGGGTAGTGCAAGCTCCCCAAAAATCGGGAACCCAAATCGCTCCGGATCAGAGCGTCGACCGTCTATGTCACAAAAAGGGAAGTGCAGGCTCCCACAAATTGGGAACCCAAATCGCTTCGTAACAGAGCGTCGACCGTCTACGTCGCAAAAAGGGCAGTGCAGGCTCCCACAAATTGGGAACCCAAATCGCTCCGGATCAGAGCGTCGACCGTCTACGTCGCAAAAAGGGCAGTGCAGGCTCCCCAAAAATCGGGAACCCAAATCACTCCGGATCAGAGCGTCGACCGTCTATGTCGCAAAAAGGGCAGTGCAGGCTCCCACAAATTGGGAACCCAAATCGCTTCGTAACAGAGCGTCGACCGTCTATGTCGCAAAAAGCGCAGTGCAGGCTCCCACAAATTAGGAACCCAAATCGCTTCGTAACAGAGCGTCGACCGTCTACGTCGCAAAAAGGGCAGTGCAGGCTCCCACAAATTGGGAACCCAAATCGCTTCGTAACAGAGCGTCGACCGTCTACGTCGCAAAAAGGGCAGTGCAGGCTCCCACAAATTGGGAACCCAAATCGCTCCGGATCAGAGCGTCGACCATCTACGTCGCAAGGGCAGTGCAGGCTCCCCACAAATCGGGAACCCAAATCGCTCCGGATCAGAGCGTCGACCGTCCATGTCGCAAAAAGGGCAGTGCAGGCTTCCCACAAATTGGGAACCCAAATCGCTTCGGATCAGAGCGTCGACCGTCTATGTCGCAAAAAGGGCAGTGCAGGCTCCCCAAAAATCGGGAACCCAAATCGCTCCGGATCAGAGCGTCGACCGTCTATGTCGCAAAAAGGGCAGTGCAGGCTCCCACAAATTGGGAACCCAAATCGCTTCGTAACAGAGCGTCGACCGTCTATGTCGCAAAAAGGGCAGTGCAGGCTCCCCACAAATCGGGAACCCAAATCGCTCCGGATCAGAGCCTCGACCGTCTACGTCGCAAAAAGAGCAGTGCAGGCTCCCACAAATTGGGAACCCAAATCGCTCCGGATCAGAGCGTCGACCATCTACGTTGCAAAAAGGGCAGTGCAGGCTCCCCACAAATCGGGAACACAAATCGCTCCGGATCAGAGCGTCGACCGTCCACGTCGCAAAAAGGGCAGTGCAGGCTTCCCACAAATCGGGAACCAAATCGCTCCGGATCAGAGCGTCGACCGTCTATGTCGCAAAAAGGGCAGTGCAGGCTCCCACAAATCGGGAACCCAAATCGCTTCGTAACAGAGCGTCGATCGTCTACGTCGCAAAAAGGGCAGTGCAGGCTCCCACAAATTGGGAACCCAAATCGCTTCGTAACAGAGCGTCGACCGTCTATGTCGCAAAAAGGGCAGTGCAGGCTCCACACAAATCGGGAACCCAAATCGCTCCGGATCATAGCGTCGACCGTCCACGTCGCAAAAAGGGCAGTGCAGGCTTCCCACAAATCGGGAACCAAATCGCTCCGGATCAGAGCGTCGACCGTCTATGTGGCAAAAAGGGCAGTGCAGGCTCCCACAAATCGGGAACCCAAATCGCTTCGTAACAGAGCGTCGACCGTCTACGTCGCAAAAACGGCAGTGCAGGCTCCCCAAAAATCGGGAACCCAAATCGCTCCGGATCAGAGCGTCGACCGTCTATGTCGCAAAAAGGGCAGTGCAGGCTCCCACAAATTGGGAACCCAAATCGCTTCGTAACAGAGCGTCGACCGTCTATGTCGCAAAAAGGGCAGTGCAGGCTCCCACAAATTGGGAACCCAAATCGCTTCGTAACAGAGCGTCGACCGTCTATGTCGCAAAAAGGGCAGTGCAGGCTCCCACAAATTGGGAACCCAAATTGCTTCGTAACAGAGCGTCGACCGTCTATGTCGCAAAAAGGGCAGTGCAGGCTCCCCACAAATCGGGGACCCAAATTGCTCCGGATCAGAGCGTCGACCGTCCAGGTCGTAAAAAGGGCAGTGTAGGCTCCACAAAAATCGGGAACCCAAATCGCTCCGGATCAGAGCGTCGACCGTCCACGTCGCAAAAAGGGTAGTGCAGGCTCCCCACAAATCGGGAATCCAAATCGTTCCGGATCAGAGCGTCGACCGTCTATGTCGCAAAAAGGGCAGTGCAGGCTCCCCACAAATCGGGAACCCAAATCACTCCGGATTAGAGCGTCGACCGTCCATGTCGCAAAAAGGGCAGTGCAGGCTTCCTACAAAGCAGGAACCAGATCCTTCTGATCCA
Source organism: Agapanthus africanus (assembly GCA_030015575.1). Lineage (NCBI taxonomy): Eukaryota > Viridiplantae > Streptophyta > Magnoliopsida > Asparagales > Amaryllidaceae > Agapanthus > Agapanthus africanus. The sequence goes on from CM057350.1 coordinate 139,821,967, forward strand.
GGGAAAAGTCTACCACGGACACTCTGTCTCGGAGACGCGTCAAGCGCCGACCGTCCACGTCGTAAAAAGGGCAGTGCATACCAAAAAGTGGGAACCAAAGCAAGTCGCCTCCACGCGAAAGATGATCCATCAATTTCAAGCACACGACTCACACATGTGGTGTGCATTTATTGATGGGGGCACTTTGTTGAAGTCGAAAATTGCACCTCGGTTGACCAAGTCAAAGTCAAAATCAGCCCCAAACCAAACGGGCCCATGCCCAGGTCGAGTCCGAACATGAAGCGGCCGGCCCTCCCCCATGCCAGAATATAGATCATGGAATAAATAATTTTTATGTAATTTTTTATGCATGAATGTAAACAAAATGGGCATAAAACCAAATTTTTGTAAGCCCGTGGTTTATGTGCAAAAAGAAATAGCACAAGAGCCATGGGATGGGCAAATGCCATTTTGTAAAGCCCAAGGGGCTATATGTAAATATGTAAGCCTATATAAGGCAAAATGATGATGAATAAAGTAATAACTTTCATTCTCTCAAAAACCTAGGGTTTGTACATCTTTCCCTTTTCTGAAGGATTCAAACCTTCTTCTTTCTTTTGAATTAAATCAAGAGTTTTACCCTTCTTTTTTCAAAACCAAATAGTTTTTCACCATAAAACCCACAAAGGGGAACTTGGATCTACCATCAGATCTCAAAAAGAAGAGATTTTTAAAATCCCTCATCTCTTGATCTTCAAGATCCAGCAACTAAAGGAGAAGAAGAACCCTTTTCATCAACCCCAAAACATCCTAGGAGTCTAACTCCATATATATATATATAATAAATATTTCCCTTCTGAAGCATAGCTTCTGGTTCTGGGACTAAAAGCCCCATTTTTTTCTCGCCGGCGCCCAAGCGCTCAAGCGCCAAGCGCCCACATGCCGACACGTGGCGCGCTAGCGCTCGAGCGCAGAGCGCCCACGTGCCGACAAATGGCGCGTCTGCGCTCCAGCGCTCAAGCGCAAAGCGCCCACGTGCCGACACGTGGCGCGCCTGCGCTCAAGCGCCCCGCGCAAGCGCAAAGCGCCCACATGCCGACACGTGGCGCTCTTGTGCTCAAGCGTAAAACGCCCACGTGCCGACACGTGGCGCGCTTGCGCTCAAGCGCCCAGCGCTCAAGCGCAAAGCGCCGACATGCCGACATGTGGCGTGCTTGCGCTCCAGCGCCCAGCGCTCAAGCGCAAAGCGCCCACGTGCCGACACGTGGCGAGCTCAAGCGCAAAGCGCCCACGTGGCGCGCTTGCGCTCCAGCGCCCAGCGCTCAAGCGCAAGCGTGCCACGTGTGTGCGCTTGCGCTCCAGCGCCCAGCGCTCAAGCGCAAAGCGCCCACGTGCCGACACGTGGCGCGCTAGCGCCTGAGCGCACAGCACCTAAGCGCACAACGCTCAAGGTGCTGACCCCACGCATCCTAAGCGCACAGCACCTAAGCGCACAGCGCTCAAGGGCTAAGTCCAATCAAGTTAAAATATTTAACATTTATTTTGGGCTATTGAGCCTTTATTTGGGTTTGGCCCTGACAGTGTTTTTGTCTTTTACTGAATGCTGAGCATTCCTCATAGCCTTAGGCTTATTACAGAACAATTTATGTTCTATCAGCGCAACAAGTAGTGCGCTTGGCGCTAGTCAAAGAGCGCAGTGCGCTTCTGCCAAGTAGCGCATACGTGAGGGACACGTGTTGCGCTTGGTGCTAAGCGCCGGATGATGGGCGCATTGCGCCAGTTTATGAGCGCATCGCGCTATTAATTTAGTGGCACACACGTGAGGGACACGTGTCGTGCTTGGCGCTGAGCACCAGTCAATGAGCGCGGTGCGCTATATTTGGAGCGCTAAGGCTCTGCAGCGCTTTGCGCTAGTCTTTGAGCGCTGAGGCGCTTCTGTTAAGTAGCGCACACGTGAGGAGAACGTGGCACGCTTGGCGCTGTGCGCCAGTCTTGAGCGCAGAGCGCTATCTTATGAGCGCAGAGCGCTAATTGATCAACTTTTTGATCCCAAAAGAGACTTTGTCTCAAGATTCTAAGAACAAAGGCTCTTATTTTTATAGGAGATACTTCAATCTCTTGTATTGATGAAAGGATTTGCCTTTATGGATCTATGATCCTTAAGAGAATTGAATTATTCTTTCCCCCTCTCTGTTTATGATGAGATGTTCATGATCTCTTTTTGTAAAAGACAATTTGTCTTATAGATCTATGATCTGTAAGAAGAGTTATGTTCTTCTTTTTATTTTATGATGAGATCTTTTTATCTCTTTGTAAAAGACCTTGGTCTTATAGATCTATGATCTTAAAAAAAAGTAAATTCTTATTTTATATGAGATAATTTCATCTCTTTGTTCTTTTTTCTTTTTACCTTGAAGAAAGTTTTCTTCTTCTGAGAGCTTGCTCTTATCTTTGAATTTCTCAAAGTTTATGGGGAGGTTTCTCTGTATGAGACTTGAAGTCTGGGGGCCTTTATATAGAGCAAGCTGATCAGTTCAATCAGTTAAGAAGATCTTTTCTCCAATTGATTTGGGGAATTTCCATCCGTTGGATCTTTGATCCAAGGGCTTCTGGTTTACAGAAGGTAATTTTCTTATTTTTTAACAAAGATTGGGAAATCTTCCATACAGAATTTATTCTGTGTTTTGGTGATTTTTAATTACCATTGGATCATTGATCCAACGGTGCTCTGATTTACAAAGCACAATCTTGCTGTTTGGAAAGATTTTGAAGAATCTTTCTTTAACAGAATTTAATTCTGTTTAATTAATTATTTATCATTATTATTGGATCTTTGATCTGACGTTAGGGAGCTTTTAGTTCCAGCGCTGGCGCACCCATGCTTTGCACGTGGTACGCTACTTAGGGTGCAGCGCACTTAGCGCTAGCGCATCCGTGCTTTTCATGTGGTGCGCTGCTTAGAGCGCAGCGCACCCAGCGCTAGCGCACACGTGGTGCGCTGCTTAGAGCGCAGCGCACCCAGCGCTAGCGCACTTGTACTTTGCACGTGGTACGCTGCTTAGAGCGCAGCGCACCCAGCGCTAGCGTATTTATACTTTGCACGTGGTGCGCTGCTTAGGGCGCAGCGTACTTGGCACTGTATCTGAAGCGTTGCTTCATTTCAAAATTTGAATTTTGAACAGAATTTTGCTCTGATTGGGGGAAACAGGAGGTGAGCGCAGGGGAAAAAGGAGGTGACGGGATCTCGCTCACCGCGAGAGGAGAGAGAGAGATATTTGTGAGTTTAAAATATCTTTTTAAAAGATTTTTAAGATATTAAAATATATATTTTGTTATAAACGATATATAAAAACCGTTTAATATATAAAAGAATTTTATATTATATATTTTGAGATTTTGGCTAAAACAAAAGTAGTCCAAAACACAGCCGGGTCGAGTCTAATAATCCAGTTTTAAAATACGGAAAATATATGTGTCGACCAACATTAAAACAGGATATCCGGGTAACGAAAATGCATACCCCTCAGAACGGATTCACGCACGTGCACGTAGCCATCCAAACGAGTCCGTTTCACTGAACGGGACGAGAACAAGATGCGCGGAGGATACGACAGGATTAGGGGTATCATGCAGGCCATGCTGGATATTTCTAAAATATTTTATGTGATTTTAAATGTTATATTTAAAAAAATACAGATGCCAGATAAAATGTCAGTATGCAATATATGGAAAAAAAATGAAAGTGCACGGATCCACATAACAAGCCGGGATAAATCATAAACAGAAATCAAGACTGGTTTCCAGCAAGCGGGTCGGGTCGGATGCAATTACAGATGTCAAATACACTATTCGTACACAAAACACAGTAAATCAAGAAAATACCATAAATAAAGAATTACTCAAAATAGAACTGGTATAAATGAACTAGGGTGTTACACAAGTGCTCCAGTTGGGTTCGTGTGCAGAGGGTGGTCTCCTAGTGTCAATTCTAGTCCTCTGGTGTTGTTTGTGTTTCTCGTAATCATCCTAGGTTACGCCAGATTCTCTGTAAGCCTCAATTTCATCACAAAATCGACATGATAAATTTCAGATTTTGGTTTCAGGTTTTAGTTTGGGTTTAGTCTGGGTTTCTAACACCATGGGGGGGTTTAAGGTCACCAATAAAGCTCACTAGCACCAACACAACTTAAGAATTCCTCAAAACCTTTTCTAGAATTTTCAAGGTTCACAAAACTACACTAAATCGGTTTTAAACTTAACCAGAGGCTATAGAAACTTAACTAATACACAAATGGTGAAAGATTACCTCATTTGGCAACTCAAGAAAATTCTTGAGTTGCCCCAAGTGCCCAAAATCCTTGCTTTCTTGGTCCAAAGTGCTTGTAGGGAGCTTGTGCATGTTTTTAATGAAGCGGGGATGAAGTTTTGGTGTGTTTTTTGTGGTGTTTTGAGTAGATAGAGGAGGGAATGAAGGAGGGCAGCCATGGGAGTTGAGAGGAAGAAGAATGATGAAGAGATGAAGAGGAAACAATGAGCCATGGTCTAAGTTGACCCCCCATCATCTCTCTCTCTTGCCCATACCTCCCATACTCTTTTGTTTATACATTTTTCATTTTTCTTTTCTTTTCTTTTCTTTTCTTCTCATTTTAAAGCAAATACAACCCAAAACAAAAATGTCATGGTTCATAAAATGTAACAAGTGTGAAAAATGATATGGTGCATGTCATGTGCACAAATCTGGCTTAATGCACGATAGTGATATTTAATCGTGATTAGCAATAAAATAGAATAAAATAAACCATCAAAATTTATAATTTGCTTAAATCATATAAAACATCATCATTTCAGTAATTTCTATAATTTTCCAAATATTTCCCGATTTATCGGTATTTAATTATACCGCACTAATAAAATATTCATAATATTTATTATTTAATTATAAAAATTCCAAAAAATAATATTTTATTTTCCTGAAATGTTACAATCTTCCCCCCTTAAGGAAATTCGGTCCCTGAATTTAAATTTAAACCCCCAAATACTAAAACATTTCAGTAATCATCGCAAATCAACGGGGTTCCGAAATCATAGAAAATATAGAAAAGTCATAGCGCATCGCGTGCGCCTGAAAACGAATATAAACTCAAAATCGAACTCCGTCAAGCGTCTCGCAAATCATCGGATTTGCACGCATATCATTGGAATTACAATGCAGATACAGATCTCGAAATCCCCTACTGAAATCCAATATGCATAGTCAAATACTATGATACATATATATAGCACGCATCCTTGGAAAAATCTTAAAACCGAATAAAACACATGCAAAAATCTTTTCTGAACAGTCGTGTGATGCGTAACTCACGGCACAAGTGACGAACGCTCATTTGTAAAATAATAAATATAGTTTCGTATATGTTTTGCTCAGATATACGTCCCGTCCATTTTGAAAACATCCCAAAAGGTTTTCCTTGTAACGTTCGTGTTGCTCACGGACACGTAGGAAAATAGCGAGACTATAGCTCCTTTTCGAAAACCTCTTGGTAAACTTTAGATGCATGCAAAGTACTCAGGTACTGTCCTCCGATCAGTCCCGTTCAGCTACTACGTAACATAGTGCTCAACATGAAAACAAGGTGCTCAAGAGCAAAATTCAGCCTCAAAAGGCGTATCCAACAATCACGTGCGTCTGGTGTGCACGGAAATCAAATACAAATACAAGTGCCACAATATGTACAAAAGTAAAACTAAGTGCAACGGGTGTGCACGAATGCATCTGTCCAGTGCAACGGATGTGCACGATAACAATATCAAGTGCATCTAGAGTGCACGAAAATCTCAATCCAGTGCAACTAACATGCACGAGCGAAAATCCCAATCAAGTGCATCCGATGCGCATAGAATCCAATATCAAGTGCCTAATATGTGCAAAAATCTAACCCAAGCGCGTTAAGTCCAAATCAATGCCCAGTGCGGTAAAGCGCACGAAAAAAAACGAACGTCAAGTGCAACGCGCACAAAAACATAAGTCTGGCGAAACAAATGCTCAAATATATAAATCGGGTGCAACCAAGGTATGGAGTATAAATCCATTGCAACAAATGCACGAAATATAAATCTGGTGCGGCAAATGCACGAATACAATTCCGGTGCATCCAGTGCAAGAAAACTCATCGATAACTCAAATGCTTATAGAAAAAACAACACCGAATGTACCAAGGTGTATAAAAATCATAAACGTGTGCAACTGCGGGCACAAAACACATATCAATGCACTGCAAGCACATGTAAGCTATACCGAGTGCATAAATCAAATCGAGTGCGTACCATATGCACAAAATATAAATACCCAGTAGGTGCGGCCATGGTGCACGAAATCAATATCAGGAAACTCATCATCAAAACTCAAATCCAAGCTATATAAGCATGATACTCGGATCACAAACGCAAATCGCAATAAATGACCTTGAGGTATACCTCCTACAATGTTGAAAAATGTCGGTGCGCCCCAAAACTGGCAGAGCAAGAACATCCGCTTGCCTCCTGCACACGGTCTGGCATCCTCTGTCTCTGGGTCCTCATTTTCTCTGCGGATTACCGATCTCGCAATCCATCGACTCGTCGGCCCGGTCCGGTGTGCTAACGGGAACGATTCCGCTCTGACACTTCTCTAGTCATCTCTCGGCCAATTAGCATGACCACTCGTAAAGCAGCACGTCACTGGCGTCGGCATCTGGCCCTCTGAATACTCGTGACACAACTGATCCTCGGTGCAAATCTCATCGCAGCAGTGTCCTGGAAGGAACCTGCTCAAGGTCTCTTCCGATCTCGCCTATACCGAACTATACGGAGACTGGTACTCTTGCATAATCCTTTCTCGCTTTCTGGACACCTGCATTCTCAGCAAAGCATTTCCTCAGGAACTGGCCGTATATCAACGCCTCTGTATGCATATCAGATCTCTAATCTCGACGGGGAGTAACAACAGCTCGCCAGCATCTCGCACGAACCCCTAGTTCCACTCGTATTTATCATCGTCCACTTCGACATCACGTCATGCTATCTTCGTACTGCAAATGTTCTCGGCTACAATCAATCTGGAGTCTCTCACACGGGCTCGAAATCACGAACTCGGTATCTTCATCGCTCTGTAGAAGATATCTGGCCGAACACGCCCTCTGGAACTCGTCCCAACCATCGGAGGAATACTCTGTACTCGTCCGTCCTCGATCAACTCACAGTGCATCTGGGTGAGGTCCTCTATCCGAAGCTGGTCAACTTACTGATCTCCTATCGGATCATCCAACGGACAACGTTATCTCTGGATCGATCTACTCTAGGTCTGAATAAGATTCTCCACACTGGAAACCTTCAACTCAACAGGGCCTGCGTCGGCGCATCAATCTGACGAATCGCCTTCGTCTCTCAACTCGGGATAGACTAGCTATCATCCGTCGCATCTTTGCCTGAAAGCTCCAGCGATCTCAGCTCGTAAGTTCTGGAAGCGACTTCTCATCAATCTCAGCAGCAGTTGGGTCACTGTCTGCACGGTAGATGACATCACAAACTCTGAGGTAGGCTGTACATCAACAGTGCTCTCGCAACTGGAAGCTCTAACAATGGCCCTATCATCCGATGAAAAACCACACACTCGCTTCAACAAGAGGTCACAACACCAACACTAAATCGAGACGTTCCCATGTCACCAGAAAAACACGACGGTCAGTCCCCGTCCCAGACGAGCTCACCCTGACCGCATCACTAGCAGCAGCTCAATCTGCGCTCAAACCATGGTGATAGGAACCTCAAGCGTGTGTCGACGAAAACAGATCAAGGGCATGAAAGAAAGCGACAGATCCAGAATGGATACAGATCATAAGAAGAAACAACATCAATGAAAGTATGATCATGGAAATGAATAGAATCAAAGTTCTCAAATGGATATATGACCAAGAGAACGAAAAGAATCATAAGTCTCAAATATGTACATCCTAAGGCCTCTTAAGTGGAGTATCGTATCGTAAATATGCCGCGGAACATACGTACGGTACGTCACTCTACTCAACCTACCTACTCCATCAATCAGGGTCAACCTATGAAACGAAAGTTCGGGTCTAATACCCCCCCCGATTCAAGTCTAAGTTCCGTAAGGTCAAGCCTAAGTTCCGAAATAAATAACGCCCCAGACTCCACATAGTCAAACCTAAACTCGAACCAAGGTTAAACTTAGCGCTCTGATACCAACTTTGTCATGACCCGAAAGTATTAGCTCGTGACCGGCACTTAAATCACGCCACGTCTAAAGGCGTAACGTAATTCAAGTAAGCCGAAACCCAGAAATCTAAATTTTTTTAAGAAAATAAAGAAGTGAAGTTTTGAAATAAAGGTATGGTGAAAATCATAAGTTTTCTTAAATACACAAGTAATGGAATATGAAAACGCAAGTAAATTTTTTTCGAGTTGGAAACATGTTTCGTCTTTTTAAAAATTTGGGCAGCACATCCTTTCTATATTTTGATCCAAAACCATAAATACATGATAATAAAAAGACATCCCCAAGCGGGAGCTAGCTTTTCGCCGAACGGCGGATCCATAACAACGCAAAGCAATAAATATAAGTATACGACGCCCAACGGCGAAGTTCACCACAAAAGATAAAGAAATAAGCAAGACATCAAAACCACGAGTAGCGGAATACCCCTCGCTCTAAATCTCGCAACCACAAGTCTCACTAAGCCTCATTACTTATACAAATACTAGTTTGATTGATGGAGTTGACTAGATACAATATGAATAATAAATACAAGAGAGATACGATCCAATATGTACCACTTACCAAACCAAAACACCCGAATGCAGCTGTGTGCCAACGATACCGCTATTGATCCATGCAGTCAACCTGCAAGACCTGTGGCACAACGGGGGTGAGTTGCCAACTCGTGAGTAGAAAAACATCAACAAGTAGAAATCGAATAAACAACGACTCTTAGGTCAACTATATCATAAAGATAATACTGTGATAAGTAGGGTGACTGTATCTGCATATGTGCCAACAACATAAATACACGCCTATCAGCATGTGGATATCATCCAACCATAAAATCAATGTATGTATGCGTGTGGATCTCGTCCAACCATATCATCAATGTATGTATACATGTGGATCCCGGCCACGTGTCAACCAATGACACAACAACATCATGCATGTAAATATCACAAAAGCATATGCATGAAAGTATGAGAATATAAATCAACGTGTGTCCCTCGCGACACATCAAAATCATGGAACCTGAGTGCCCGGCATCGACACTCTAAATATCATGAAACCCGTGTCCAGCATCGACACGTAAATCCTCATATCTCGGGCTCCGTCAGTCCGGATCGGCCCATAACATCTCCCGACTCCGGTCGGTATCCTTCGGATATCCGCCGTGCGTAAATACTATCACCGGTAGGTAGTAGTCCCTCTGCCAGGCTCATCGTCTACTGCACAACATTCCTTTCTTGCCCCGGGGTACCATACCGGGTCCACCATGTACCCGCAATCGGCCTCATCCAGCTCCTCGAATCGGGTATCACTGTCACACGTCTCAGAACCAAGAAAACGCATGGTGGACGCACTAAAATATCATATCAAGAGAAACCGGGTTTTTAAAACAATACATACTTTCTTTTTAAAATGACCACGGTTCTCAAATCCAGAAATCTCATGAAAACAGCATATCTCAATGCGTATAATCGTAAAGCATGATGTATGCGACATATAATACAAACGTAAGCATATCCGTATATCATGCAACATGGAACAGTAATATGCATATATCGAGGGAAAACCGTTCTTTTAAAAGAATCCAGTTTTAAAATATATCTTGCGGTTCCCAATTTCTCAAAAGTCCAATGTAACATCGAATAAAGGTGCATATACAACTATAGCAAGTAAATTATGCAAGAAGTCATATCATGATGCAGCAATCCTACTGTGTAGTGACATGGAAATTATCGATGATAAAGTGTGTGAGCCGGCAAATCTGTGTACGTGTAACATGCGCATCATCGATAATGGTGTAGGTGTACTAGTACAGATATATGAAATACAATGAGAGTGACATGAATGTAGCATAAAGTAAATCGTATGCGAATGCTGCCAGTTATACGTATCTAACATGACCGAGTCGGTGAATCTATCAATCGGCATCCAGCCTCACAATATCACGTACGGTACAATACATCGTACGGCATCCTCTAGTCAAGGGTATGGATCAATCATCATAAAACTCATCACGTACGGAAAATCGTCGTACGGCGGCATCAAACAATTAGGGATCCTATCAACCTATATGACAATGAGGGGTACGGACCTAACGTCACATATGACATATCATTCAAGATTCACAACATTATAAATACATATATATACCTATATTCCCGGCCACATCCATAACAATCTCATATCTGGGGACCGGTAAGGTTTCAATCATCTCAATCGACTCGCATCCGTATACCAACATATCATCAAATCATCATATCACATCGTATTCTTTCATCGCATTAGTCATCTTACAACAAGTCAATTTTATATATACATCCTACCTTACACATCAAGTGTCATACTACTATGAGACTCAAACCTATTCCAGGACAACTACATATCTATAAATCACAAGTCGCATTCACTTCTCATATCCCTAAGCTTTCATCCCATATCTCAATATATATATTCGCTCACTCATAACATGCCACTACAATCTCCTATTGTATTCTCTTGCAGCTACTTATCTATATCTATAGTAATTCGCCTTTTTAACATCAATTCGAGACATCTTTCCTAACATATCCTGTCACCTAAGCCATAAGCTATAACTTTAAGTCATGGTATTTCTTATCTCCTACTTAAATCTTAACCCTATTTATGAGTTCCTAACACGGTTACCTTAACCATACTCTATATATATCAGTTTCCATCAAAATTTATGGGGGTGCTATACGCCATCCATCCGACTTTCCCCGTAGATATAGATCTACTCACCTTGATCCTTACTCGCCGAAGTCGATGACGCCATGCTCCGTCGTCTCGGAATCCACGCAAAGGTAACTACAATAATACACAATCGCAATCGTTATTAAAATCGAATCCAGAAAACCAATACGGCATACGGTGCGCTCATAGGTTAGAACCCTATGGTCTACGCGTGCACAAACAATCAAACAACCCATGTTGTTGATGTACAAATATCCAATAACCAGATACAAATCCAAACATCAAAACCAAGCACTAAAATATACGGAAACATAACCAAAAATCACACCAAAGTGCTCCCAGATTTTAGTTCAGGTGAAAAAAAAGGTAAACAAACAGTACTGGGGTGATGTATAGGGGACCTATGAACTACACAAGCAACCTGGGCACCCATTTCCTCCATGTGGCCGGCCATAAGCCACAAAATTCCGGCCTCCTCGGCCCCAAGTGCTCCAGTTGGGATTGTGTGCAGAGGGTGGTCTCCTAGTGTCAATTCTAGTCCTCCGGTGTTGTTTGTGTTTCTCGTAATCATCCCAGGTTACACCAGATTCTCTGAAGGCCTCAATTTCATCACAAAACCGACATGATAAATTTCAGATTTTGGTTTCAGGTTTTAGTTTAGGTTTATTCTGGGTTTCTAACACTATTGGGGGTTTAAGGTCACCAATAAAGCTCACTAGCACCAACACAACTTAAGAATTCCTCAAAACCTTTTCAAGAATTTTCAAGGTTCACAAAACTATACTAAATCGGTTTTAAACTTAACTAGAGGCTATAGAAACTTAACTAATACACAAATGGTGAAAGATTACCTCATTTGGCAACTCAAGAAAATTCTTGAGTTGCCCCAAGTGCCCAAAATCCTTGCTTTATTGGTCCAAAGTGCTTATAGGGAGCTTGTGCATGTTTTTAATAAAGTGGGGATGAAGTTTTGGTGTGATTTTGGTGGTGTTTTGAGGAGAAAGAGGAGGGGGGTGAAGGGGGGCAGCCATGGGAGTTGAGAGGAAGAAGAATGATGAAGAGATGAAAAGGAAACAATGAGCCATGGTCTAAGTTGACCCTTCACCCTCTCTCTCTCTCTCTTGCCCACACCTCCCATACTCTTTTGTTTATACATTTTTCATTTTCATTTTCTTTTCTTTTCTTCTCATATTAAAGCAAATACAAGCCAAAACAAAAATATCATGGTTCATAAAATGTAACAAGTGTGAAAAATGACATGATGCATGTCATATGCACAAATCCGGTTTAATGCACGATTAGTGATATTTAATCGCGATTAGCATTAAAATAGAATAAAATAAATCATCAAAATTTATAATTTGCTTAAATCATATAAAACATTCTCATTTCAGTAAATTCTATAATTTTCCAAATATTTCCCGATTTATCGGTATTTAATTATACCGCACTAATAAAATATTCATAATATTTATTATTTAATTATAAAAATTCCTAAAAATAATATTTTATTTTTCTGAAATGTTACAATCTCCCTGTTGGAAGATCTTGGAGTTCCTTCTTCTCTTCCGACTAAACTCTTCTGTGATAATAAGGCCGCAATTCATATTGCTGAAAATCCGGTTTTTCATGAGCGGACTAAACATATCGAGATAGAACGTCACTTCAATCGTGACAAAATGACAGATAAAGTGGTTGCACTCCAGCTTGTTTTTTCTACAACTCAACTAGCAGATATTCTTACCAAAACTCTTACTCGACCGGTTTTCGCTCGTCTTCGGTCCAAGATTGGCATGATTGACATCTACGCTCCAGCTTGCGGGTGTTAAGAAAATATATTTAATTATTATACTCAGTTATTAGTTTGATTAGTTATTAGTTTGTTAGGAGAGGTGATCTATAACTCTTTATATATAGTTCTATGGATCATTACTTTTCTAATAAGCCAATAGAATTTTCCTTTCTTTTATTCTTTTCATTAGGTAATTGAGTTTCCATGTAAGCGAAACCATTAGAGATGGCTTATTTAGTTATTTAACTAAGTTAAACGGAATATTGTTTTGTATCAAATACCCACCGGATGAAGAAGTTGCATAGCAAACAATTGAAGGTGTCATTTTCCCAAACCCAACCCAACCTTTTTTAACCGAAATCGAGAGCATTCGTCTTCCCCCCACCCCTTTTTTTTTTTGAGATTTAGGGTTTCTTCGATGTAACCTAAATGGACTAAGGAGTCCTAACCTAGTAGTGAAGAAAAACAAAAATTATAAACTAGAAAGAGCCATATATATATATATATATATATATTTTGTAGAGCTAGAAACTAATCAATATATATATATATATATATATATATATATATATATATATATATATATATATTTTGTAGAGCTAGAAACTAATCAAAATATCCCCCCCCCACACAACAATCAAAATATTCCCAAGCATATAGGATAGGCTACATGAACCAACATGAGAATCATGCCGGATCGAGCACATGAATCTTCCGCCTCCACTCAGTGCTGTCAAACAATATACTTTCATTAAGACCTTTAGCATCCATATCTTTTCGTATCGCCTCCATCTACTTTCGCTCTTTTGACTTGGCCTAAATCGATAATATCTATTCGTCGAACCGATACTTTCATAAGTCTGCGTCGCACATGACCAAACCATTTTAGACGGTTTTCCCGCATCTTTTCAATCCATAGGTGCTACACTAACATTTGCACGAATATTCTTATTTCGCACATTATCTTTTTTAGTGTTACCACACATCCAACGAAGCATGCGCATCTCCGCTACATGCATCTTCTGTGCATGATATTTCTTCGAAGCCTAGCATTCTGTACCAAGGCAGGCCGAATAGCGTTTCGATAAAACTTCCCTTACAATCTTAACGTAAAGTTACGATCGCACAAAATACTCGTCACACTCCTCTATTTCAATCAATCATCCCGAATTCTCTGATTGATATCGCTATCGATCTTCTCATCCTTTTGGATGATGGAACACAAATATCTAAATTGATCGCTCGATGATATCTCTTGCCCTCCAACACACACAAAAGAAACCCACAAACGCCTAGAGTAAGGAGCATCACCATTTCTACAAAAGATTAAAAAACCCTGAAATCTCTGTACTTGTATCTTCAAGAAGTAAACATCTTCCGCCATTGTACTCATTATTTTACATTTGAAATCGACGGCAAAAAGAGGAATTTTTTACACTCATAAAAAATCCTAAATTTTGCATTTTGTTAAATTAATTTCAAGCAGATTGGAGATAGTGATGTCCCCTTTAACTACACAATCCAATCAGTTCAAGCTTAAACAGTATAAAATTGCATCTCAGGTGCATATTTCACACGAATTTCAAATTTTGAATGAATAAAGCATAAGAATTCTGGGGGGGGAAAACTCACCTTAAGATCAATATAGGTTCGATTCTTCTACACTCTCCCTGTGATCAAAATGGGGACCCATGATTTGTGCTGGGCCAAGGCCTGGTTTGATAGCAATGGCTCTTCTACCCAGTACGGTTTGTTTAGGCTACCCGGTCAATTATTGGTCCGTCATGCCCAACTGTCAACTGTCAAACATGTGCTTCAACCGTGGCTGCTCTGTGGCCTTTCGGCTATCCGATTCGGCTCATACCGTATTCATCTTTAACAAATTGGTTTTGGTGTTATCGAAAATGGCCATCTCCTCTGCATTTGTCATGATCCGGAAAATCGAGCGTTTTTTCGTTATCATCTTTTATACAAGACAAAGCTAAGACCGACGCTGTTTTAGCTAGAGCAGGAACGGGTCCAGTCTAGTCTCTTAATGTGAAATCGATCTGCACATGTTGGAATTCATGGATGTTTCAAAATCCAAAGTAAATTAATTTTGATAGCCGCTTTAAAACTTCCATATCTGGTTTGAGAATTTTATGCGATCTTTAAAGGATTTTGATTCTATCTAATCACCACATCCTTCAAAGATTGTATACCTTTTCTACACTTTTATTTGAATTTAGCTAATCTCCGGTGCCAATGACCTACTACAATCGCCCCCCCTCAGACGCAATTCTACTCTTAAGCACGGTGCTTTTTCAACCGATAAGTTTTCCTTCCTTAATCTTATAGTTTTGCGTCATAACATTTTAGTATTTAGTAGCATCTGTTTCACATTTTCCTGCGGGCGGCGCCAATGGGCCTGACCCGAACGGGTTTCAGCCTTTCAGGGAGCCTGCTGGGTCGGGGCCCATTATCGAGTTATTGTTGATCATTTTGGTGGTCCCTTTCATCCAGGAAGAAAGCAGAGCATCGTTTCAGACTTTCAGGAGACTCTGATGAGCTATGGTTTGGATTGTCTGTAATGTCTACAAATAATTGGATCAAATTACAAATATATATCTCAGTTAGCATATGCAGGTCAGTTGATATATATAGAAGACTGCTACATTGTAATTTAGCGGAGCACATTGGGCCCCCTTGGCCTCCATCCCCATCTTTTGTACCTTGGTGCCAACATTTAGATTTCTAACCGTTACCCCCTTAATTTGTTCTCATAACATTAGTAGGTTTGCATACATAAATATATTTATGCATCCATGCCACCAAGACATATACGCATGCGCATCATTCATATTTATTTTTGCTTTTAATGATGGGAGTTCTCTTCTATATAATAGTAATAATAATAATAATAATCTCTCTCCCTACACACCCATGTGTGTGTGTGTATATATACATTCGAAAGACCCAAAAGATAAACGTCATAGGCCCATCTGTTTGACAATAATATTATTTAGATGTCGTGGATCCTAAAATTTTGTCTCTGGATAAACGTTTTAATAAAAGAACCATGGGAAGGAAAAGTATTGCTCTATATTTTCCTCTGTGCGTTGGGCCAAAATGAGAGCAGTATTTGTTGTCTGAAGCATCTCGTGACGATCACAGCTTTAAAGCTGCTAAACTTTATCAATCTTTAATGTTATTATTATTTACTTATTATTGTTATTATTATTCTGAGATGATAATGACGACTGCTTTTCGTCCAAGCTCAGCTCCCCAACAGTCTGTCACCAAAAAGTTAGTATAACCCTGTCCTTCAAAATTTAATATAAAGGCCTTGCTTCTCTTTTATTTTGAGAGAGAGTGGGGGCAAGAAAGAGATGCAGAGAATCAAAAATTCAAAATCTGTGCGCAATGCTTTCAAGGGACAGGCATTGAACCACACAGAAGAGTCGACCTAAATTTGTTCAGGAGGATTCGTTTAGAACCAATGAGAATTCATATAGGCTATATGGATTCCACAATCCTACTAGGAAAAATATTTTCCTATTGTGGAATCGTGAAAATAAATAAAAAGACGCCTGAAAAGGTACATTATCAATTAGACCAAAATTCGGTCCTTCCAGCCGAGGCAAAAGATATGTTGCCATACGTATTCCGCATAACTCCCAACTTAGAACATAATCATGAGCCGATAACATGACTGAGCCGATGGAAGAAATGGCAAGAGAAAACGGCTGGGCCCACTAAATCACACATCGAGGAATGACGTGGCCATTAACTAAACAAGATCATGGAGAGTGACTGTGCTAGATCGGGGTGTAACCTCTACTTTGGGAGTATAAATACCAAAAAGGCAGAAGAATTAAGGACTCTCAATCAATCAATCAAACAACTTATCAAATTTCAATGTCTTAATCTATCCTAGAAGTAGGTTTTATATAACCGACCAGTGTTATCGAAGGCTCTGCCGCAGTATAGAGCAAGCCCTTTGTCGACAAGGGACTCTTCCCATTTCGATGATGCCGGCCGGAGACGAGCCTTCTGCCGGAGTTGAATACAAATTTTTCTCGACGGTAGAATCCCATCTTCGACCGACATAAACGTCCATGTTCTTATAAAGGTCAAATCTTGGATGTACAGAGTAAATCCATCATTACCCGGAAACCATTTTCTCGAAATGGATTTTGGATATACGGTGAGAATACTTGCATTCAGGGTCCAGCCGAAGTGAGTATAGGGGTGTTGAGGCTAGAGCACTTATGCGAGGCTCGTTTTGTTGATTTGTGGAGATCACTTCCTGCAGACGTCTGAAGAAGGAGCAGACGTCTGGACATGCACCAAGAACGAGCCAAAAGAACAGAGCAAACGCAGATGTCTGATGGCAAAAGTGCTGACGTCTGTCAAAGAGTCGAAACAGTCACAGAGCGTAGCAAGACGTCTGAAGAAGCTGAAACCCAATCCAGAGCAACAGCAGACGTCTGATGGTAAGAGTGTAGATGTTTACGCAAGGAGCTGAAGAGAAGCAGAGAAGAGGCAGACGTTTGACAAAGTCTGGTGCAGACGTCTGCCGTCAGGATTTCTGTTGCGAATCGAATTGCTGTAATTTGGATTTATCTCTTATTTTGGGTAGAATTAGGGTTTGCCTATTTATAAGAAACTCTCATATGATCAATATACTGCCAATTTGAGAGACTATTATATAGAGAGGGGATGACGACTAAGATCTAAAGAGATTTGAGAGAAATCTCCTCGAATTGCTCGTGAGTGTAACTTGATTCTAAGATTTAGTAGAGTATTGAAGATTCTGCTCTGCCGAGGACTAGCCATACGGTGTGTGAACCACGTCAACAAATCCCATGTCTTTGATTTGTGATTCTTTTTTATTTTTCCTTTTATTGTTTGTTTTATCTTTCATTGGTATTGCGTAGATTACGTGATCGATCGTAAGCATGGTTTCCGTGTTTCTTCTCCTGTTTTTTTTATCCCTAACAACTGGTATCAGAGCGTAGGGCTTGACGCTTGATACCACAACTTGTTTAGTTTAATTCCTAGCGAACCGATCTCCTGAGTAGTCTATATACATGTTTTCTAAATATGGATGTTGGTATATCCTTTGTTTTCTCAAGTGGGATTTGGATATCTTGTGCAAAATACTATGATGCTATTCTCCGACTCCAATATGAATCCTTTGTTTCCCAAAATGGATTTTGGGTATCTCATGCCAAACACTAAAATGTGGAATAAAATCGCGGCCGGCACACTGTCGGCTGGCTCTCACGCCTTATCCCATAATCTAAGAGCTATAATGTAATACAGCTTATGGCCTAAGAGCTTCATCTTGTAAGCGTGCTTTTATGATATAGTTTTTTTTATAGTAATATGTGTAACTCCAGCATGTAATTGAGCCATTGTAAGCCTTGTTTTCTTGTAACTACCGGGCCTCACTCCCGATAATTCGTAATAAATAATATCGGTCTATATGCTGAACCGTTATTAGTTTCTTAACATCTTGTTACCGTTATTAGTTTCTTAACATTCCAAGCCAACTGGTAATAAACTTTTGGGGATGGAAACTCATAAAGGAAAGAAAGTTTTTCCCTTTCCGTAATTAAACAGAGGTTGTTTTTGGAAAACGTAGTGCTGCTTAAGATATCAACTTGGTAGACGCTAATTGTATTGTTATTAAATATATTTAGAGCTGATGATATGACCACACTTCTTTTTTAACCTATGTAACTTGCATACAAGTAAAGAACTAGCGGATTAAATAAAATATAGAAATTATATGCAGAGGTAACTGTTGTAAAGTATTTGAAATTAATTGACAAATATATTTTCTTGTATTTCTTGGAAAATATTGTCTCTCATATATTTGTTAATATTTCAAATACTTTTCTTTTTTTTGTATTTTATCATCTGGATAGTGTAGGATTTCTCATTGATTGGGTCTAGATGCGCGGGTTGTATTAGGTTATATAATCTGATGGTAAATCAGAGAAATTTCTATGAGTGAAACTTACAATGGTTTATCATCCGTGCATGTAGGCTTTGCTGAAGCACGTTAAATTCCCGTCTCACATTTTCTCTCATCTCAAACGTATTTTAGTATCAGAGCGGCTTTCGATCCTTCTCATTTGATTTCTTGATCAAGATTAACAATCCAATTTTCTACAAATCAAAGTTTTCGATCACGAAGGTTTTTGTGGTGTCAAGTTTGTTAAGCCTTATTTTTATTCATTACCCACTCAAGATGAGATCGTTCTTTTTTTTTCCAATGAATTAAAATACTCAATTGTCTGATAATTGCTTGCAGTACTCACAAGATTTATGGTCTAAACTAAATCAAGTCGTGCAACAATTTTTTAAAGAATATGGATCAATCAAGCAACATCTTCATTCATCTCAAATTTTATGTAATTCATATGTCTTTCAATCGAATTCAAATTCAAACGATTCTTTCAATCGAATTCAAATTCAAACGATTCTTCTGTTTGGATAATAGATTCGGGGGCTACAGATCATATAACGTGAAATATTAAATGTTTATCTAATTTTCAAAAGGCATATAATAATCGTTTTGTTTCCGTTGCAAATGGATCATTTGCCCATATAGAAGGAATATGCAAGACTAATTTTTTTGCAACTCAAATAATTCCCAAATATTATATGTATCTAGTTTTCTTCAAAATTTTTATTTGTTAGTAGATTTACTCAAACTTTAAATTGCAATGTCACATTTTCCATCTAACAGTATTGGGTTTTTTTTTGAAATATTATTAATTTAAATTTAAATTATTAAAATCGGGGGGGAAAAATAAAAATTATGGGAATAGGGTGGTTTCGAACCACCCTATGGCCCACCCCACCCCCCTCAGTATAGGGGGCGGGTTCTGAGAACCCGCCCTCTATACAATAGTATAGAGGGCGGGTTCTCAGAACCCGCCCCCTTATTTTTTTTTAAAAATATTAATTTAATTAATAATCTAATTATAATTATAATTATTATCATAATATCATAATATTATAATTATAATTATATTATAATTATAATTATAATTCATAAAAATAGAATAAAAGTAAATAGACGAAAAAAAACATTTAAATTAAATAATAAAATTTCACTATATCAATGTTTTTTACAGAATGAATCCGTCAAAATGTACAATTCCAAAAAATCCTATCTATTTGTAAAATCTAAATGCTATATCGACGGTCAAATTTATAATACAGAAAAATCTGAGTGCACTTGTCACGATCCTGAAGGTCCCGCCCCTGATGCATATCCTGGACATCTGGTCCTATAATGGCCTGGTTGTTTGCATAGGCTACATCTGGATTGCCTTTGCTGAGGATCAGTATCCATTGTCATTCGATCTCGACGTACCTTCGGTCTTCCGGGCTTTATATTTTTTTCCGGCGGTAATACAGTCGGTGTTTGTCTGTTGGCAGTATAATAGTGCCAATAGCGATTGTCCGGTATAGGATGAAATTTTGGATCGTATGCACCTTGGTAATTAGAAACTGTATAGTAATTGGAAGCGAAATTGTAATGTGAGGTATGCATACTGCTCGCAGCAGCAATAGCGTGGGCACAAGGTAAATGTTGTTGCTGGAAAAGACCGCATGTACACGAAGAGAGCCCTTCATCTCTAAAGTTCACGGTATATTGATTCCCATTACCGCCCGTCACCTGAAACTCCGCCGTGTCAAACCTTTCGGATCTGTAGTATTGTGCTCTGCGCTCTCTTTTCCGAAAGATATCTTCGTAATACGCGGTGAGCGGAGTGTCCATCCCCAAGGACTTTTCTCTTCTGTGCACAAAATAAGTATTCATCCGGAAAAATGTTCGAACAATCAACCCCTGTATCGGTAAGCCTCTAACCCCTTTAAGGACCCCGTTGAAGCTTTCAGACATATTAGTCGTCATTAGGAGATATCTGCACCCATCATCATGTGCTTGTGACCACATGCGGACTGGATACTCATCTAACCACGCTTTCGCGGCTTGACTCATCTCCCCAATTTTCGTCATGTATATGTCGTGAACATTAGGGTCAGGCGTTTCACCGGCTCTGTACATAAGTTTATGTAGATCCGAATTTTTAAATTTTCGATCAAAATTTTGCCTGAAGTGTCGTAGGCAAAACCTATGTGGGGTCATCGGAAATACAGATCTCATTCCAGCCAGTATTCCCAGATGTCTATCAGATATGATGCATAAATCCGTTCTATGAAGAACAGATGGGATATTTTTGAGGTTACGGAAAAACCATGACCAGGATGATGTATTTTCACCCTCGACAATAGCAAATCCCAACGGAAATATACCGTTATTAGCATCAACACCTGTAGCAATTAACATGCAGCCTCTGTACTTACCGTATAGATACGTACCATCAACGCACAATACCGGCCGACAGTGTGTGAAACCAGCCGCACATGGACCAAAGCACCAGAAAATTCTCTGAAACCTGACAGAGCCCTCGACGTCGGTTTCTGTGGTTTTTAACCGGTATACGGTCCCCGGATTTGATGCTTTCATGGCTTCCATAAAAGGGACTAGGGAGTTGTACGAGCTTTCCCAGTCCCCGAATATCTTGCACAAAGCCTTTCTTCGAGCATCCCATGCCTTCACATACGAAATCTGAATTTTATGCTCTCCGCTAACCAAGAGCCGTATCTCTCGGGGAGTCATTGCCACATCTGTACGGATCATGGGCATGATTAGCGAGCAAATGTAAGCTGAAGTGCAATTCCGGTGATCCTGTGACATAATAGAATTGATGCAAGTGTGTTCTTGGTTGTATTTCGTGACCTTCCAAGCCTTGGCTCTTTTGGAACAACACGCATGCAATCTCCACTAACATTCAGGAGATTTCGTACATACCACAGTATAGTACGTCTTATTTGACTCTTCTGTTTTAAATGTAACGTTTTGCTGAATGGACCACGACTTCAGCTTACAAATAAGATCTTCTTTTTCCTGAAACAAATCCCCGACGCTGATGCAGTCTTCGCTTGCTGCTGTCGCGTCCAAATAGGGTGCCGTATTTACTTCTGCAACGGCTAAGTCTATCCAACCATCATCTTCTAGCGGATCGAGGCCGGGATCTTCTAGTTGGACAAAATCGTTATTCGCAACCATACCATCAAAGAATGCTACCTCATTCAATCCAGCAGCATATTCCACGCTATCCTCCCCCTGATCACCTTCACCGATTTCATCATCATCACTCCCACACACATCAATATCACCCGTAGCTACATAAGGTTCGGGTGCAATATATGATGGTTGTGGTCGGTGTATTGTGGATGGTTCAGGGTGAGAAGACCGGAAAGATGTGGACGGACATGCTTGGAATGCGCTGCTTGGATCGTGTTGGAATGATGCGGAGGTGTGGGGAAATCTGCGTTTAGTATATAAATTGTTATTATAATATTATTCCCTAATTTTTTCGTAACTAAATCATCACTTGTTTCAAATTTATTTACCTGTGGAAGGCTGTGTATGGTAGTTCTTGCTGTTCTTCTGGGGTGCATGTAACTGCAGCAGTCGGCTGGAAGAACCTGGATTTATGCATTTTATTAAATGTTTGAATATTAGTATACAGGTATTACTAAAATGCTTAAATATGGGTTTATAAAATGTTTACCCATGTGCTTGAAGATTTGAATAATGTTGTGTATAGTCATATCCACCGGCACTGACGGCATCATCGTTGACCATGTGACCGTACCTCCAGGAACTATCTCCAGCATTACCATCAAAATTATCCGTTGGAGGGGCATCTGATACTTCCAATTGCTCCTTCTGAACCAAAAGTTCAAAAGAATGCTGGGTGCTTGAGAGACCGAAATCTATCATCGAAGATATTGATGCATCGTCTGTAATTTCAACCAATGCATTTCCACTGAACATAGGCCAGATACAACTTAACTTGACCCTACTTTCACGGGGATCGTATTTCGTAATTTTGTACACTTTTGCCTCTAGTTCATCATATGTCGTTGATGCTTCCAATCGCATGATTCGTGCAGACCCGCCCATATACTCGGGACCTTGTGCACGTGTGATAACCTGGCCATCGTATTTACATACAACAAATATACTTGGGGAGGCCATAATCCTGCACAAATATAATTTCTTATGTTGTGTTGAAATCGCCAAAAAAATTCAAACTCGAAGATTGCAGTGAAACCATGAGACTCTCACCTAATCACAACAAAATGTGATGCACAATCGATTGTTAAAAAAGAAGCATGGTTTTTGCAGTGAAACGAGAAGGAAAATGAATTTAAAGATACAAGTTTAGTTTAGTTCTGTGTCTTATTTAAAGAAGTTTAGTTTTTGCAGTGAAACGAGAAGGAAAATGAATCTAAAGATGCAAGTTTAGTTTAGTTCTTAGACTTATTTAAAGAAGTTTAGTTTTTGCAGTGAAACGAGAAGGAACTGTTCTACTGCTCGAAGAGGGCAAAAAAAATGGATAGTGGAGAAAGTTTGAAATTGCAAAAAAAATTCATACTCGAAGATTGCTTACTTCCAATACTTTATGAACTGTTCTACTGCTCGAAGATTGCTTACTCGCAGACTATGGTACTGAACTTCACCTTCTTCTAAAACTCCACACTTACACAAAATTGATAGCGGAGAAGAACTGATCGAAGTAAATGGATAGTGAGCGGTGTAGGATGCAAATTTGACAAAGATGAAATGAAATGGGTAGTGCGGAGACATATTTATAGCGATCTGATATTGAAGAGAGCGGGTTCTAACAACCCGCCCTATTATTCACCAGAGTCTAATTATTTCTGCATCGTAGACCGCGTTTACTGAAGCCACCGATTATTCACGCACAAACATTGATGTGACAACAAAGGACAAATAGTACTTGAATAGTACTGATTTGACAACTCATAAATTAATGAAGAGGGCGGGTTCCTGGATCCCGCCCTTTTCTATGCGAATAAGACCGCGTGATTTTTGAAGAGGGCGGGTTCCTGGAATCCGCCCTCTTCATTAATTTGACTAATTATTGAAGAGGGCGGGTTCCAGGAACCCGCCCTCTTCATTTCTGAAAGTGATTTGACAACACACCAGATGAAGTAAAAAGGAGTGTAATAAAAAGCATTTCTGAAGCCACCGATTATTCACGCACAAACATTGATGTGACAACAAAGGACAAATAGTACTTGAATAGTACTGATTTGACAACTCATAAATTAATGAAGAGGGCGGGTTCCTGGATCCCGCCCTCTTCTATGCGAATAAGACCGCGTGATTTTTGAAGAGGGCGGGTTCCTGGAATCCGCCCTCTTCATTAATTTGACTAATTATTGAAGAGGGCGGGTTCCTGGAATCCGCCCTCTTCATTAATTTGACTAATTATTGAAGAGGGCGGGTTCCAGGAACCCGCCCTCTTCATTTCTGAAAGTGATTTGACAACACACCAGATGAAGTAAAAAGGAGTGTAATAAAAAGCATTTCTGAAGCCACCGATTATTCACGCACAAACATTGATGTGACAACAAAGGACAAATAGTACTTGAATAGTACTGATTTGACAACTCATAAATTAATGAAGAGGGCGGGTTCCTGGAACCCGCCCTCTTCTATGCGAATAAGACCGCGTGATTTTTGAAGAGGGCGGGTTCCTGGAATCCGCCCTCTTCATTAATTTGACTAATTATTGAAGAGGGCGGGTTCCATTGAAGAGGGCGGGTTCCAGGAACCCGCCCTCTTCATTTCTGAAAGTGATTTGACAACACACCAGATGAAGTAAAAATGAGTGTATTCTGAAAACAACGTTTATTAACAAACAAACATTGATGTGACGACAAATAGTACTTGAATAGTACTGATGTGACCATTCATAAATTAATGAAGAGGGCGGGTTCCAGGAACCCGCCCTCTTCTTTGTGAATTAAGGGCGGGTTCCAGGAACCCGCCCTCTTCATTAATTTAGGAATTGATTTGACTAATTATTGAAGAGGGCGGGTTCCTCCAGGAACCCGCCCTCTTCACAGGAGACGAACCCGTTCACCTCTATAAATACCGAGCCTCCACACGTTCATCAACCACACAATTTCTAATCTCTTGATAAAACTCTCGACAAATCTCTGCTTCAGTACATTTCAATGGAGAATCAACCACTCGACAAATCTCTACTTGTCCATCAAAATGAACACAGATCGTTCAAAATATTACACGGGGAGGAAATTTTCTAAACTTAGTTAATTTGTTTTAATTACACCTTTCATTTAATTTTTGTACTTGAAAATAACAATATTTAATTTTGCAGGATGGAGATAATCTCACCGTCGTCACGCATAGCTCCGACAAATGGGTAGTTAGCGACCAAAGAATAAACCAACGGCTTAGACGGGCCGGATTTTATGAAGCGTCGTTGATTCGACATATCCAACTCGACCACGCTCTCGTCACCTCTCTGGTCGAACGTTGGAGAAAAGAGACCCACACCTTTCATCTAAGATGAGGTGAGGCCACAATCACACTCCAGGATATTGGCCTCTTACTCGGTTTACGGGTTAATGGGCTTGGGTTGGTCGGAGGAAAAATTGTTGGTCCAGATACCGACCACCCATACTGGGATACATATGCCGAGTCTGCTCTCGGACAGGTAAACAATATCATTCTGCTTTCCCTATTTAGTGTACCTATTTTATATTTTACATTATTTCTAGCTTTAACATTTAAAAAAATACTAATATCAGGCACCAGGAGGCCACAGTAAGGGGTATAAAATCAATCTGAACTGGTTAAGAGATACATTCAGTAATATCCCTGATGAAGCCACCGATGAAGTTTTGGATAGACATGCACGTGCCTACATTCTGTACATGATCGGTTCTTGGTTGATGCCGGACCAATCAGCAACGCATGTCCATCCGTTATACCTTGGCTTCCTAGCGGATTTTGATGTCTGTGGCCAATATGCTTGGGGAGCAGGGGTCCTGGCCTTTCTCTATAAGGAACTCGACAAAGCATGTGCTCCTACGAAGAATAAAATTTGTGGATGCAGCACATTACTTCAGGTAAATTCTTTATTTTTCACAGCTAGAATTTTGCAATATTGGTTTTCTCTCTTATAATCTAAAACTTTTTTTCTAGATCTGGTCGTGGGAGCATATGTATATAGGAAGACCAGATACTATTAAAATAACTGGCTTGGATAACCCCGGAAAGCCGCTCGGCTGCTGGTGGAATGGGAAGAAAGCGTATAAGGCTCCTCGTCGAGTGCTTAGGTACTATAGAGATGAGTTAGATCGCATGGAGGCGGCTCAGGTAATGATAATTTGGGTAATTTAATTTGTTTTACAATTTTGAAAATACCTAAATCACAATTTTTTTTCTATGTCATTTGCGCAGTTTCTGTGGACGCCTTATACAGCAGATCGTCTACAAAACTTACCCGGCATCTGTCTCGAAGGAGAGCCGGTTTGGCGGGCTCGATGCCCACTCCTCTGCATCAATGTTGTTGTTATGCACCTCCCAGATAGGGTATTGCGGCAGTTTGCTAGATTGCAACATATTCCTGTCCCGCCGCCTTCGCCTATGACAGTAGAGGGAGACATGCGAGGAGGAAATACGGAGCGTGATTGGAGGGAGCATCATCATCAGTATTTGCTGAGATGGGAGGATAGGCAGCATAGTATTGCCTTACAGCAAATAGGTGACCACACAGCTACCGACGCTACCAAAGTATATCTACAGTGGTATAAGCGTGTCACCGTAAGATATCTTTCTGCTCCTCCACAAGACTTCCCAAACATCTCGCGGTACTAGCCTAGAGGACACATGGAACGAGATTTGGTAAGCCGCCCTCTTTATATCATATTACTTTTTAACATCCGGCGGTATGAGTCAATACTTATTTCTTATTTCTAATGTAACGACAGGCTCGTGGGTTGCATGTCGTACAAACAATGGTGCAGGAACCATACCCGACTGATGCTGGTCCGGCATCTCAGGCTCAATTTTCAAATCTTGACCAATTTATTGGTGGTGTACTTGGTTCACATGGTATTTCTCAACATTTATCGCCGGCACCGGAGCCCCAGTATCAGCCGGCACCGGAGCCGCAGTATGAACCGGCACCACAGCCGCAGTATGACCCGGCACCGCATCCGCAGTATTACCCGGCACCAGAGCCGCAGCATCAACGAGATCCAGCGCAGCTGGATCAGTGGTTTGGATCACCATACAGTCAACAGCAACCCTGGCATACCGGACAGGCGCAACAACAACAGACTTGGGGATCAAGTTTTGCAGAACAGCCGTCTTGGGGGTTAGGTTCAGCGCATCAACAGCACTCTTGGGGGTCAGGATTTGAGCAGCCATGGGGCCAAGGTTTTGTGCAAAATCAGCCGCATGAAACCGGGACAAGTTCTTCGCTACAACTGCCCAGTTGGGCTTCAGATTTAGCGTCCTACGGAAATTTGTTGGGAAGCAACACATATCCGACACCTGTCCCACATTCAGGTTCAGGATTTGTGGATCAACAGCCTGTCCAAGACGTTGCTGAAGACGAAGCTGAAACAGAACCCGAACCCGAAGCAGCAGAGCAGACGCCGACGCCGCCACCGCCATCTATCCAAGAAACAGGTGGTTCCTCCAGTCATCCGAGGAGGCATAGGCTTATGTCAAGCCTTCTCGGATTTCATAAAGGAAAAGGGAAAGGAAAAAAATAGCATTTACATTTTACAAATAGATAGGATTTTTTGGCATTGTAACTTTTGACGGATTCATTCTGTAAAAAACAATTTGATATAGTGAAATTTTATTATTTCATTTAAATATTTTTTTTTGTCTATTTTATTTTATTTTATTTTTAAGAATTATAATTATAATTATAATTATAATAATAATTATATTATAATTATAAACGATAATAATTAAAATTAACAAATTAATTTAATTAAAAAAAATAGGGGCGGGTTCTGGGAACCCGCCCCCTATACAAACGTATAGGGGGCGGGTTCCCAGAACCCGCCCTCTATAGAAAACTATAGAGGGCGGGTTCTGGGAACCCGCCCCCTATACGTTTGTATAGGGGGCGGGTTCCCAGAACCCGCCCCCTATAGTGGGGGGGTGGGGGGGGCCACGGGTGGTTTGAAACCACCCTATTCTGCTAAATAAATTTCCCCCCCCCTATTTTAATAATTTAATTTTAAATTTATAATATTTCAAAAAAAAACCCAACAGTATTATATTTCAAGACAGGACTACAGGAAAGAAAATTGGAGAAGGAAAATTCTCAAATGGTCTTTATCTTTTCAGCAAAAAAATGAAGCATTCATCGCAAATTTGGATAACTCTAATTTGTTGCATTTGAGGATGGGGCATCTATTAGATAGAGTTTTATAAGTTTTGATGCCCTCAATTGATATAAATTCTCATGCATGTGATGGCTGCAAATTTTCAAAACAAACTAGATTACCATTTCAACTTTCTTGAAAATCGATTTGATTTGGTTCATTATGATGTTTGGGTCCATCTCCTGTTGATTCATATAATGGTTTTAAATATTTTATAATATTCATTGATGATAAATCTCATGCGACTTGGATCTTTTTATTGAAAATGAAAAGCAGGGTCTTAAATATTTTCAAGGAATTCATATATATGATTTTAATTCAGTTCATCAATGCAAAATTAAAGATTTTGAGAACCCGTAACGGTAAAGAATATGATAATAAATTATTTTCAGAATATCTTCGTAATATTGGTATTATTCATCAAACTACCTATGTCGGTACACCGCAACATATGGTATTGCTGAAAGGAAAAATTAGCATTTACTTGAAATTGCTAGATCCATAATATTTTAAATGAATGCTTCTAAAATATATTGGTCTGATACCGTTTTGACTGCTTGCTTTCTTATTAATAGGCTTCCAAGTAAAAATTTGAAAAATAAGTCTCCTCTTGAAATTTTAAAGAAAAGAATTATTAATTTATCAATTCTAAGAGTTTTTTATTGTTCATGTTATGTGCATGTTTTCGAGAATAAAAGAGATAAATTTGATCTCCCTTGCTATAAAATGTGTTCTTGTTGAATATTGTGCTAATAAGAAAGAATATAAATGTTATGACTCAAAATTAAAAAATTATATATTTCAAGAGATGTTTATTTTGTTGAAAACGAGCCATATTTTTTAAACTCTTCTCAAGATAAATTTCTAGCTCATATTCAAGAGGAGAATTCATCAAAATCTACTCATTTGCCTATAATTGATTTTGATGGTTTGCCGATTGAAGTTGTAAGAAATAAACAGATTTATGACGATACCAATGAGGGGGAGAATTTTCAAGTTGAAAATCAGAATAATGCACAACAGGAAATTCCTACTGTACCGAATCAACACAAAAAACAAGAAAATTCTATAGATCCGGTTAAACCAAATAAATCAAAAGCTCCGGTCGAACCAGATTTGCGCAGGTCTACTCGTACAATTTCTTCTCTTAATAGGTTTGAAGATTTTCACCCGTATAATGCTATATGTTTTCCTGTTGAAAAATACGTGTGCAATAAAAAATTTCTCAAAATTTGAGTAAAATATTGAATGAAAATGAGCCTAGTAATTTTAATGATGCTAACCCTCGGCATGTGTGGAGGGAAGCTATGAAAGAAGAATTTCAGGCTTTGCATAACAATCATAGTACATATGCTATTGTTAAATTACCGAAAGGGAAAAAAATCTGTTGGATGTCGTTGGGTATATAAAATTAAGTATAACAATGATGGAACACTTGAAGATGTAAGGATAGATTAGCAGCCAAAATGTTTACCTAAACTTATGGTATCGATTATAAAGAAACATTTGTACCTGTTGCTAAAATGAATACTTTTCATGTTTTATTATCTCTTCCTGCTAACTATTGCTGGTCTTTATATTAATTAGATGTAAAAAATTCTTTTTTGCAAGGTGATCTTTAAGAGGAAGTATATATGGAGTTGCCTCCGGGTCATCCATTGGAATATAAAAAATAATTGTCTTGCAGACTTCGTAAAGCTGTATATGGTTTGAAAGAATATCCCCGAGTTTGGTACTCTAAAATATGTCATGCTCTTATTGGTATTGGTTTTAAAAGAAGTTTTGCTGATTTTTTGCTATTTACAAATTAAGGAAAATTTGAAACTATTATTGTGTTTTTATATGTAAACGATATTGGTATAACTGATGACAATGAAAATTGCATAGCTAAGTTTAAAAGTTTTCTTCAAAATAAGTTTGATATCAAAGATCTTGGAAAATTAAAATACTTTTTAGATATAGAAATTGCTCATTCAAAACAAGTTCTTTTTATGTCTCAAAGAAAATATTTTGGATTTATTTAAAGAAACTAGAAAGATGGCAATAAAACCAATTAACACTCATGCTAATAACAATTGTAAACTTAATAATGCCGATGGTGAACTTTTTACTGATATAAGTCATTTTCAAAGACTAGTTGGCAAGCTGATTTATTTAACTATTACAAGGCCTGATATTATTTATGTCGTCAGTCATGTGTGTCAGTTTATGCATGCGCTAAGGACAAGTCATATAATCGCAGTTGACAGAATTTCGAGATATCTTAAATCTCCGTCTGAAAGAGAAATTTGAATGAAGAATAATGGCAACACAAATATTGTTGGTTATAGCGATGCAGATTGGACTGATGATCCAATCGATAGACAATCCACAACCGGATATTGCACTTTCATTGGAGGAAATTTGGTCACGTGGAAAAGCAAAAAGCAAAGCTTGGTTGCAAGATCGAGTGTTGAGACGGAATATTGTGCTATGGCATCTACTACAAATGAACTTGTGAGGCTGAAGAATGTTTTACGTGATATGGATCGATAAATATCGTTTCCAATGGATATGTTCTGCGATAATCAAGTAGTGATACATATAATATCTAATCCGGTTTTCCATGAAAGAACTGAACATTTAGAAGTCGATTGCCATTTCGTCCGAGAAAAAGTGGAGAAAAAGATAATGTGCACTCCATATGTTTGAAGCGAAGATCAACTTGCAGATATTTTAACCAAAAGGGTTGCAACATAAAAATTCCATCAGATTTTGTCCAAATTGGAATCGATTGATATTTATTTCCTAACTTGAGGAGGAGTGATGGAAAGTATTTAAAATTAATTGACAAATATATTTCTCTGTCTTTCTGGAAATATCCTCTCTCATATATTTGTTAATATTTCAAATACTTTTCTTTTTTGTATTTTGTAATGTAGATAGTGTGGGATTTCTCATTGATTGGTCTAGATGTGTGAGTTGTATTAGATTGTATAATCTGATGGTAAATCAGAGGAATCTCTATGAATGGAACTTACAATGGTTTACCATCCGTGCATGTAGGCTTTGCCGGAGCACATTAAATTCTCGTCTCACATGTTCTCTCATCTCAAACGTATTTTATTTCAGTTAGAATGATTATGAGGTTTACGTAAAAGGTGTCATTTGGTTTTGTAAATATTTACCTGAATACTGGTAAAAATAGAATTGAGGTGTACTATAAGATATGTGTAGATTATAAAGATTATGGAATATGTATAATTCTTTGGTTTCAAATTTCAAGATGATGCCAAGTTTTAAGGAGGTTGAGGTGGCATGTCTATGATCGAGAATAAATAAATAAAAGTAATTTTGTTACTATTTTGAATTTTTCTAAAATGAAAACAAGCCTCTTGGGTTTTAGTTGCAAAACTAGAGATGAGAAAGATAAAGAATTGAGTTGTTATTCGTGTGAAATTGCAATTCCAATGCTTATTTCATACTATTGGACATAATATGAAATCCCCTCAATGGACATAATACATACGATTCTACCAAAAAGATATGGACAAAAGCATTTTTCTACGTCGGTTGTTTGGTAGATCCATTTCATTTTATTTTGAGAGGAATTTGATGGAATCAGCTGGTTGGGGAAAAGAATTAAAAACCACATTAAAAACAAAGGAATTAAAATTTATGATTTCAATCCATCTTTGTTTCATTCAGAAAAACAAACAGATTTAGAATTCACGAAGATAAAGAAAATATGGAATTGATCTTTTGAAGCTAAACTGTCCAAGAGTCAAACATGTAGGCTACGAATAAACCCCTCCACACCACATTAGAGAAAGACTAGGATCTTTCTAGTGAAAATATTATGGTTCTTTTAATAATGATTTAGACGTTTTTGCCGATTGAGATTTGATTCTTTTTCATTTTTTCTGTTGGCGATGAACAGTTGTATTACTATTAGAGATATCTCCATACGCAAAAATTAATGCAATACCTCAAATTTTTTTGTCGCCGAGGCGATTTTCATTTTCATAGATTCTTTTTGCCGACTTCTTTTTAACGTTCCTACAATAGAAAAGTTGATTTCTAGCTACTACAAATAAGGGTTGCCCCTACGGATTTACCCGTAGGGGCAAACCACTGCCCCTACGGATTTATCCGTAGGGACGAAAAAATAACTTGTAGGTGCAAACGCCGTAGGTGCAAGTTGAAGCCCTGAACTTGCCTCTACGGGCAAAAACTTGCCCCTACGGAGTTCTGTGTAGGTCATTTTGCACCTACGAAGTAGGCCGTAGGGAAAAAAGCTATTTTATTTACGGTACTTTTAAATATATTAACTGTACCTACGGCCGTATTCGTAGGGCCAAGTACTATCCCTATGAATACATGCATAGGTACAGATCCGTAGGGGCAAAATATCAGGATTTCTGATATTTTGCCCCTACGGATAACTCCGTAGGGTCGTTTGTGTGCCCCTACGGATATATCCGTAGGGGCAATCCCAACCTCCTGATACTGAGATCAATAATCTAACGTTCTAAATTGCAAAAAGAATGTGTAGATTAATAATCTAACGTTCTAAATCAATATGCATGCACTATAGGATATATAAATATACCCGCAGGTGCGGTGGTGTCACCACCTACAGCTAGACAATAATAAAAATTGTTAAGTAAGAGCAAAAGGAATGTGTGTATATTTATGATATAGCATTCTAAATCAATATACATGCACTATATGATATATAAACATACCTGGAGGAGCGGGAGTGGCCTCTGTCCCAGATGTGGACGCATCTCCAACAACTAGACAATCAAATATTGACAATATAAGTAATTTTGACATAAACAGACATGAATATCTGTAATATTACATTCAAAATGGATATGTGTGCAGTATACCTGGAGGTGTGGCAAAATCCACACGGAAAGAGGCATCCGAAGGGATCTCCGATCTGGGTGCAAGACCGGCCCTCTGAAGCTCCCTACGCACTCTCCAGGCGGCAGAACCGCTCTGCCTCTGCCTCTGCCGCGGCTGGAGCTCTTGCCGCCCCTCGCTGCTCCCGACATCGTCATCAAATCTAGATAAACGGTTCGTAAACGCATTAGACAATCATTAAAAGTATTGACTATATATGTATAGATCGTAAAATGAGAAGTAATAATATAACATTACTGATAACCTTTTTCGTTTCGTGGGCGCATTATACATATCTACTTGGATTTCATCGTCGATGTCATTTCTAACCCACGTAACTTCATGATCGGTCGAGGACAACCCGTCCTTCGAAACAGACGATCGGAGGACTCTAAGCCTTCTCTCTTCTTCGTCCCCATCGCTGTCCTCGAATTCTGGGACATCGTAGACATCTCTGGGTTTCCATCGGCATACAACACTCCATCCCGGATGCTTCAAACACTGTGAGTAGTATACTTGGAACGCTTGGTTCGGAAAGATAAACGGATCTTCCTGACCGTAAAATCGAAATGTGTTCACACTGGTCAATCCATATTCATCTTTCCAAGTCCCAAGATTGCTTCTCCACTTGTCCGTATCGGTTCGCGTATCGTACCAAGTACACTGGAATATATAAAAAGGTTCTGATCGTCCGGGATAGTGGATGCCGAGTATACAATTTAAGTACCCATAATAAATCACACCGTCCGATCCTACCATCGCAATCTCACTATTCTGAGTGGTTCTAGATGTTTCTATTTCCTTAACTTCGAATTTGTATCCAAGGACACCAAATCCTTTGTAATATGCAACCTCCATACTAGGAAATTGAGCTAAACATCTTGAATCACTCTCAAATGATGCAGACAAAATCGGATCGTGGATCTAACAAAACAAATTTTACGACAAATACATAACGATACAAGTTTAGATTAAAACTGATAGCAATAAAATGTTATTCGAATAACTTACATGATCTGTGACCCAATCATAAAAATTATCCTGATGATATTTTTCCAATCGTTCTTCGTTCCAATCAGGATGCCCCTCACGTACCTCGTTAAAATGAATTCTGTTTTCGACAAATAATGGTGACATTAATATTATATCATTTCATACACACACAAACACAGATATAACAATTAATCCAAAAAAACTTACTCTCTAATTTGTTCAAGACATGCGCAATTAAGCAAGATAAACCGGTATATCTTGTTGATAAACATAGTGTCCACCCTCTTATACTCGGTTTTACCATATGGCCCGTCTTGAATTCTTCGTGGCCGGTTAAGTCTTGTCTCAATGTTCTCGTCCAGATAGCGGGAACAAAATGTGGTTGCTTCATCAAGAAGATAACCTTTCATGATAAAACCCTCTGGTCGATTTTTATTGTGTATATACTTCTTAAGAGTGTAGAGCTACCTAATGAAAATATGTTGAATAAATAAATACGGGCATACAGGACAACAATAAATTTATAAATTGCGCGAAACGAAAAATTACACGTACCTCTCGACGGGATACATCCATCGATATTGTACCGGTCCGGCTAACTTAGCCTCAGTTGAAAGATGAACCGTCAAGTGTATTATGATATCGAAGAATGACGGTGGGAAAATACGCTCAAACTTGCAAAGTATCAACACAATAGAATTTTCTAGTTTATCCAGCGTCACAACCTCCAGTGTTTTAGCACACAACTCCCTGAAAAAACAATATAGGTCGTTGATTACTAAACCAACCGATTCGGGGAGAGAAGTCCTGAGGGCTAATGGAAGAAGGTGCTCCACGATAACATGGTGATCATGACTTTTCAGCCCATCGATCTTGCCCTTTACAATTTTTATTTTCTTGTTGAATGATCCTGAGAAACCTGTGGGAACTTTCAAATCATGCAACACCTGCAGGAATCTTTTCTTCTCCAGTTGTGACATATGATAAGCGGCATTGGGAAGTACAAACTTGCCCGGTTTACCCGCTACCGGTCTAGGGTGCAATTCACTTCTTATTCCCCACTCTTGTAGATCCATCCGGGCATTCAGGTTGTCTTTCGATTTCCCGTCTTTACAGAGAAGCAAGTTAAGTATGTGCTCTGATACTCCCTTCTCTATATGCATGACGTCCAGACAATGACGCACTAAATTTGTAGACCAGTACGGAAGCTCGAAGAAAATGCTTAACTTATTCCAAAATGGTGGTTTGACCTGTTTCGTCGGATCCATCCTGAAGGTCATATTATTGTAACCATCCCATTTAGCAGTCACGTCCTCTCCGGACAATGGGGATGGAGGTCCAAGAAGCTCCTGATGACCATCAAAGTGAACCGTGTCTAACCTATAGGGGTGGTCTGGAGGTAGGAAACGTCGATGGCCGCAATAACAAACCTTCCTGCTAAAATTCAAGAATTTCGATGTTGTGTGTTCATGGCAATGAGGACATGCTTTGTGACCATGTACGGACCAACCTGATAGCATTCCATACGCAGGAAAGTCATTAATTGTCCACATTAGAGCCGCACGCAGTATGAAGGTTGTATTTGTGTTTGCATCATATGTCTCTACACCATCAATGAATAAAGATTTCAACTCCTCGATCAGAGGTCGGAGATAGACGTCAATATTGTTCCCTGGTGAGTTTGGTCCGTCGATAAGAAGAGGCATCATAAAGTATAATTGGTTCATAGCCAACCAAGACGACAGATTATAAATTATCATTACAACGGGCCATGTGCTGTGACTTCCAGCCATATAGTTGAATGGGCAGAAGCCGTCAGTAGCCAGTCCGAGCCGGACATTGCGAGGATCGCTACTGAATATTGCGTGCCTCCTATCGAAATCCTTCCATGCCGGTGAATCTCTTGGATGACTCATTTTTCCATCTTCACTTGGAGGAGCACGGTGATGCCAAATCATTGCCTCGGCTGTTTTCTTGCACTTGAATAGCCTCTGTAGCCTTTGTGTTATGTGAAAGTATCGTGCTATCTTGACAGGTATATCAGGCTTCTTATTAGAATCTTTCGGCTTATACCTGGGCTCTCCGCATGTTGGACACTCTTTCAAATCTGAATTCTCTTTCTGGTACAACACGCAATTTTTAGGACATGCTTGAATCTTCTCGCACTTTAGACCCAAATCAGACATCATCTTCAGGACTCCGTACCAGCTGTCGGGCACGTTATTTCCCGGAGGCATAGAATCTTTCAAGAACGAAAGAAGCATTGTGAATGACTTGTTACTCCATCCATTTAGGCACTTAATCTGGAAAAGTTGGACGAACCATGAGAGGGTGGAATACTTCGCATTCTCATAAATTGGTTTCCTAGCATCATTCATGAAATTTTCATATTTATCCGCACGCGGTCCTTGACCGGAAGGAATGTCATCTTCGGTACGAATAGATTCACCTAGGGCAGCCTCTACCATATCCTCCATTTCTTCTGATGGAAATACATTACCGTCTTCTCCTTCTGTCGCATTACCGAATTCTTCTTCTTGTCCTGCCGCATTATCGTATTCTCCTTCTTCTGCCGCAGTACTGCATTCTTCTCCTTCCCCGTGATATTTCCAAGTTGTATAAAGTCTAGTAAACCCATATTTTACAATATGAAGCTCTGTCAATTCTACCTTCTGCCAGTACTTATTGCCACATCTATCGCACGGACAGAGAATCTTCTCTATTATGATCTTATTATGTGCGCGTGCAAATTCAATGAAACCAGCAACTCCTGCGACAAATTTAGGTTGCATACGTTGTTGCCAATCCACATACATCCAGTCCTTAACTCTGACGTACTCATGGGTCATGTTAGACTGTATAACATATAAATTGTAGGTTATGGTGACTATATTGAGAAATATAAGAACGGGATAGTTACTGACAAAAGAGAAATTCCGTGTATATACTTTGTGTGTGCGTTTGTCGTTGAAAAGAATAAATTATCGCACGTATACGACGGTTGTTAGTATCGAGCTATATCGTCCGATATTTAACAACCTTCGTATAGTTCTATGTCTGTTTGTTGTGTTTTCTTGTTGTATGTGTGTGTTCCGGCTGTCGGGGGTAAGGCTTCTATCCCATTAAGAATGTATAGAGCGAACGCCCATCACTTGTGCTTTCAACCGTTTCGAGTAAATTTCGGCAGCACCTCCCCGCTGTTCTCCAAGTACACTGTAATAGAATAGATAATCATTTCAAAGCTGTGAAACAACGTTGAAATGAACATCTAATCTATATTTGTACACGGAGAACCAGCGGAAAGGTACCGACAAAATATCTCGAAACGGATGAAAACACAAATGAATGAAGGTGTTTGCTTTATACATTCTTAACTTGTCCACACGGGAAAAATCTATCGGTTATCATACGATTGAATTTTCTCGCCGCATAGACTATACGACGGTTGTTAGTATCGAGCTATATCGTCTGATATTTAACAACCTTCGTATAGTTCTATATCACGACGAACATCGCACGTATGTTAACCGATAGACGGGGATTAAGTGGCGCTTTTAGTTTCATATATGAGTATCGAAGAGAATATGAAGGTTTCATATTATCATCGAGTATCATATATTGGTTTTAACTTGAACATCTCGAATCACTCTCTAATGATGCGTTTGTTGTGTTTTTGTAACACCCGAGCCCAATGCTACTATTTTCAGTTACTGTTTGAGCATAATGTGGTACTCATTTCATTTAACTTGCTTATTTGTTGCTTACTGTAAAATTTACCCGGCAAAGTCATTTCTACATGTAACAAATTTTGGCATCTAAAATAAAATTGAAAATATTTATCTTGGCCTACTTGACACCCCTAGCCCCGTGGTAGCGTCCGTGCATTGTGTTCTCGTCCCGTTCAGTGCAACGGGCGAATTTGGACGGCTACGCGCGCGTACATGTGTCCGTTTTGGGGGTATGCTTTTTAATCATAAAACACTTAATTTTAAAATTTGGATCCCGCTTAAAATCCTATTATTTCAATTTCAAATTTTTGGACTCGACCCGGGCGCGATTTGGAAATATTTTATTTGGCGCCAAAATCCCAAATTTTAATATTATTAAAACCACCGCATATATTTTTCTAACTAACCTGATATCTTACTGTTCATTACCTATCTTTTAAATCTTTAAATTAACCTATATATATATTCTACTGTTCCTTAAAATGTTTTGAATCTTTAATTAATATTTATCCCTAACTAACGATTCCCCTTTAGCCAATCGCGTTCCTTTTAATTCCGTAGGCCCCCATCTGCAGCTCTCTCTCTCTCTCTCCACTTTTTCTCTCTCTCTCTCTTTCATATATTCTCTCGTACTTCTCTTTATCATTCTTTCTCTTCTTGCTTCATGTCTCGTTTCTCATTTTTTTAACTGTTCTTTTGTTGCCGGAATTCCGTCGTGCCGGTGACGCTTCTCGACGTTTCAGCGAGGTACCCCGACCCGTGTGGTTCCTTTGTTCATCGTTTGAGTTCATTCCGTGAACCGTGCGCCCGTCGCGAGTTTTCCCCGCCGACGGTTAACGTTCCGTTTTCCCGATTCGCGACCTATCGAGGCAAGTTAATCTTGCTACATGCTATATAATTCATTTTATACCTATTTAAATAAATACCATACCTATAGTTTAAATCTAGTACCCCATGTTTAATTTTATAACGTTTCGATATTCCGTTTGCATCCGTTTATATCATATTAAATCTAGATCATGAAAACTTATCTTGTGACATACTAGATTACATTATACTACAACCATATCATTTAAAATATATATCGTCGTAATATTTAGTATTATTATCTTTAATTAGTTTATAATCTTCATTTTATAATGTTATACATTTGAAAATCTTATAGTTTACACATGAAACGTCGTTGAAAAATCGGATATGACAAATCTGAAATTTACTGTACACCTTATCTTATAAAATTCATTATAAATCATAGAAAAATCAGTAGTATATGTTCTTTAGTTCATTACGAAGCTAACTCAGAATAATATAACTCTATCAAATATTTACTTGCAAAATAAATTGTTTAAATAACGTAAAATACAAATGAAAATGTCTCCAAACTGCTGTCTAGGGAAATTCCAGCAGCAAACTTTCAACTTCGAATGTTCATAACTTTTTGTAGGGACAACCTGAGATGCTTATACTTATAAAACTGAAAACCTTATTGAATTATCTTTGTTTTGGTATAAGACATGTCCCTTTTGGAGAACGTTTGTTATTTTTAAGCTATTTTACAAATTAGGGTGACGCTGAATTTCTGAACGGAACCTTCTTGTGCATGGTTAATCAATACCACTTTTATAGTTATTAATCGCTTTGAATATGCTATCCATATTAATATTATTATATCAATATTTATATCACATATTGCTTAGTTGTACATCCCACATTACCATTTTATAGTTTTATAACTTTTCGGATACCCGTTTGCATCCATCGCATTTAAGATACATATAATTGCATCCATAGATCACATTACTACATAATAATGTGATATTAACACTCCATGTTTAATAAATTGCATCCTAATTAATATTGGAACTATAAATGTAACCCTAATCGATAACTGTGCATCCATATCCTTGAAATTATATCTATTTGCATATCATATTATATGTTCCAGTTTATTGTTCTGATAGTACTCATGCTTGTTTATTTATACACATGCTTATGTTAGTTTGATTATGAGCACCCACATGACATCTTGTGCTTCCTGACATGACCTGTTACACTTCCTACTTGACATGACATGGTACCATACACTCTTGACATGATATGACACTTTTATACATTACCTGGCTGGACCTGATGTACCATGGCTTTACCTGTTACCTGATCTTGTGTCTAATGCCAACAAACATAACATGTAGTCCACATGGACCGTTCCTGTTGTCTATCCAGACAAACCTGCTTTTACCTGATCCTGTGTTGGCATTAGTTCTTGATTACTGAATACCTGACTCGACATACATAACTTGGGGGTATGGGGAAATCAAAAGTGTAAACTAAAGTGTAACTTAAAAGGGTATTACTTGATCCGTGGTCCCGGGGGGTAACGGGACAGAGCTATTCGTGACTCTTACATTTTCCTGATCCGTGGTCCCGGGGGGTAACGGGACAGAACCACTATTGGTTCACATATTCCTGATCCGTGGTCCTGGGGGGTAACGGGACATATCCTTTGAGTTACATGGAGGATTACTCAATTGATTTCAAAGACTTTAGAATAGAAAACCTGATAGAACAGTTTAGTTTACCCACTGCACGCTACCCTGTACTGGTATGATTCATATTATTGTTATTCTTGCTGTATTCATGTTTATATTACATTGCCTGCTACACTGTTCATATTATATTACTTGATGACATGACGCGCTGACGTCTGGGTTTTGCATGGCCCAGATTCCGTACCGCTGTTGCAGTTCGAGCAGGAGTACTTCAGCCAGCAGGCTGAGCTGTGAGTTCAGTAGTAGTTAGTTTTATTTCCTGCATTTATTTCCTGATGTGAGCCCGCATTATAGGATACACTTTTCAGTTATTTGTATTGGATCATTTGCTTCCGCATTTATTTATTATTGACTCCTGTTATTCTGGATTATGGACATATTTTAGATAGTTTTATCTTGTTCTTGATATCTCTACAGCCGTAATGTGACTGTGGATGGATACTTCCTACCCACAGGTAGCATGGTTGGCTATGTCACGTGCCCAATCTAGCGTACTCTGGGAAGCGGGGCGTGACATGGTTCTTTTGGTATTAGAGCCATAGGATAGTCGGGTTGATTCTTTTGTAGTTGGGTATTGTACCCAATACACGAATCAGAATACCCGTGTTTAGGAA
Organism: Agapanthus africanus; assembly: GCA_030015575.1. Classification (NCBI taxonomy): domain Eukaryota; kingdom Viridiplantae; phylum Streptophyta; class Magnoliopsida; order Asparagales; family Amaryllidaceae; genus Agapanthus; species Agapanthus africanus. Next base: position 139,862,814 of record CM057350.1, read on the forward strand.
ACATGTCCTGCCACCTTGACCGTTTTACCATTCTTGAATCACATTCTTCCTGATTATATCTTTTACGATGTGCAAACTTCCTTTGCATATCGATTCGAAAACCTGATTCCTTGTTATCTCTAGGACTTAGGCGACTTGGATGGAGTTATGTAATTGTGGCTATGATACCGCGGCATAGTTACAATGCGGTACTCTATTTAAGTATCTTGGAGTTCTAGCCTTGATCTATATTCAAAATCTATCATCATGCTAATGTTGGGTATTTTGAGTTCAGGATTATGGCCGGTAAGAAATTGAAGACATTCCAGAGGCGTGTGGACGAAGCCGCCATGCTTGGAGTGATAAGAGGAATGCTGGAGAATCAAAGAAACAGACCGAGCTGATCCAGCAGCAAGCGGACTCATTTCGGAAAGGTTTGCAGATCGTTCAGCAGTCTGTGAACAATGTTGGAGCTAGACCAGTTGACCGAGTAGGGACCGTAGCAGATTTCAGGCGGTTGGGTCCGTCTACATTTACTGGTTTAAAGGAGCCGTTGCCAGTGGAGCAGTGGCTAGTTGACACAGAGAACTTGCTTTTTGCGGCACAGATTCCAGATGAAAAAAAATTTGTTGTGGTACGCATTCAGCTAGTGGATTACGCCCGAGAATGGTGGCTTGTAGAAGAGAACCGTTTGCCCAAGCCGATCAAGTGGGCGGATTTTTCGAAGAGTTTCCTGGAGAAGTTCTTCCCGCGGACTGCGCGGGAGGAAATGGAAGAGAAGTTCATCGGACTAAAGCAGAAGGGAGCACCCGTAGATGTGCATGTAGCAGAATGGACGAGACTCAGTAGTTTCGCTGGACCTTTAGTTGCCAACGATGCAGACAGGGCACGGAGGTTCATGCGCAGACTGGACGTGGACATCCAGAGGCAGATTGGCTCCCTGGGTTTGACCACTTTCTCACAAATACTTGCAGCAGCCAAGAGCAGCAGAGTTTATCTGGGATGAAAGGGAGTTTTCAGCAGACAACAGTTGCGTTAAGGAAGCAGTTCGGTCGGGCCGGTCTAGTTTAGGGCTAGGCCGACAAACAATATTCTTGCATCAATGGAAGTGATGAAAGTAAAGAGCCGGCTGTTGTTCGTGATTCTATGGACGTGTTTGAAGATATATCGGGTTTACCGCCGAGGAGAGACGTGGAGTTCGCAATTGATCTTATTTCTGGTGCAGCGCCAGTATCTAAAGCGTATTATCCAATGGCGCCAGTAGAGTTGGAAGAAGTAAAGAAACAGGTTGCTGAATTGCTTGAAAAGGGTTGGATTCGAAGCAGTAACTCGCCTTGGGGAGCTCCAGTTCTTCTAGTAAAGAAGAAGGATGGCACAAGAAGGATGTGCATCGACTATCGAGAATTAAACCGGGTGGCTATCAAGAACAAGTACCCGATCCCTCGCATTGGAGAACTTTTTGAGCAGCTTAGTGGCGCGAGGATATTCTCGAAGTTGGATTTACGATCCGGATATCATCAGGTCCGAGTGAAAATAGAAGATAATTGCAAGACGGCGTTCCGAACTCGGTATGGACATTACGAGTACTTAGTGATGCCTTTCGGAGTAACGAATGCGCCGGCAGTATTCATGGACTTGATGAACCGAATCTTTTCACCGTTCTTGGATCAGTTCATTGTGGTATTCATTGACGATATTCTGGTTTACTCGAAGAGTTTTGAGGAGCATGCTGAGCATTTGAAGATCGCACTGCAGACGTTGAGACAGGAGAAGCTTTATGCGAAGATGAGTAAGTGCGAGTTTTGGCTGGAGAAAGTGAAGTTTTTGGGACATGTTGTGTCTGGCGATGGCATTGCCGTCGATCCAGAAAAGATTGCAGCAGTTCGAGATTGGCCTATTCCAAAGAATGTTGCTGAGATAAGAAGTTTTCTTGGATTAGCCGGATACTACAGAAGATTTGTGGAGAACTTTGCTCGTCTGGCAGAGCCGTTGACCAAGCTTACGCGCAAGGAAGTACCTTTTATATGGACGGATAAGTGTGCGTTAGCTTTTGAGACGTTGAAGCAGAAGTTGATAACCGCCCCTATTCTGACCGTGCCAGACAATTCCGGAGGATTGGTGATTCACAGCGACGCATTTGGGAAAGGATTGGGATGTGTTTTGATGCAGCATGGGAAGGTTGTAGCGTATGCATCGAGACAACTGAAGACCCATGAGAAGAATTATCCAACTCATGACTTGGAGCTTGCGGCTGTGATTTTTGCTTTGAAGATTTGGAGACACTATCTTTTAGGCGAAAGGGTTGAAGTTTTTACAGATCATAAGAGCTTGAAGTACGTGTTCACACAGAAGGAGCTTAACATGAGGCAGCGTAGATGGTTGGAGCTGATGGCTGACTACGATCTTGATCTTAAGTACCATCCGGGAAAGGTTAATGTTGTGCCGGATGCGCTTAGTCGGTTACCAGTAATTCAGGTGTTAACTACGCAGAAAGAGATCGTCGCAGATTTTCGAAGATTTGACTTGGAGGTTGTGCTACCGCGTTCTACGGGACAGTTGTTGCAGCTGCAAGTACATTCGTCTTTGATCGAGAATATTAAAGCAGCTCAATCGCAGGATCCTAGACTGCAAAAGTTTCGAGAGCAGGTTGAAGCCGGGCTACGAACAGATTTATTGATCCACGAAGATGATTCGTTGAGGTATGGTAGCCGTTTGTGTGTGCCAAAGGGTGATGTTCGTGAAGAGCTTATGAAGGAGGCACACAGTTCAGCTTATTCTGTACATCCAGGAGGCACAAAGATGTACCGAGATATTCGACAGCATTTCTGGTGGGAGGGCATGAAGCGGGAGATTGCTCGCTTTGTGGCGAAGTGCTTGGTGTGTCAGCAAGTTAAGGTTGAACATCAAAGGGTTGCTGGTTTATTGCAACCACTTCCGATTCCTCAGTGGAAGTGGGAACATATAACCATGGATTTCGTGACGGCTTTACCGCGGAGTCCAAAAGGCAACAATGCAGTATGGGTAATTGTTGACCGATTGACCAAGGCAGCTCACTTTATTCCTTTTCGGGTTGGTCAATCAACAGAGACTTTGGCAGAGCGGTACATGCAGGAGATTGTAAGATTGCATGGAGTACCGGTGAGCATCGTGTCCGATCGGGACACTCGGTTCTTATCACACTTCTGGAGGAGTTTACAGGAAAGTTTGGGGACTCGATTGAAGTTTAGCACAGCTTATTATCCTCAAACTGATGGTCAGTCGGAGAGAACGATCCAAACTCTTGAGGATATGTTGAGAGCATGCATGTTGGACTTCAAGGGGTCTTGGGAGGATCATCTACTTTTGGTGGAGTTGTCTAACAACAACAATTTTTAGGCAACTATTCAGATGGCTCCATTTGAAGCTTTGTATGGTCGTAAATGCCGTTCACCTGTTTGTTGGGACGATGTCGGTGAACGAAGATTATTGGGACCAGATTTGGTTGTGCAGACAGTTGAGAAGGTTAACACTATCAGAAATCATATGAAGGCAGCACAGGACCGACAGAAGAGTTGGGCAGATACGTCAAGAAGACCTCTAGAGTTCACCGTGGGAGATTTGGTATTCTTGAAGATATCACCGACTAGAGGGGTGATTCGTTTTGGAAGTCGAGAAAAGCTTAGTTCTCGATTCGTTGGACCCTTGAGATCGTGGAGCGTGTTGGTGAGGTAGCGTATCGTTTGGCGTTACCGCAGTCCTTGGCAAATGTGCACGATGTGTTTCACGTATCTCAACTACGAAGGTATGTTCGAGATGAAACACACGTTTTGGATCATTCGGAGCTAACAGTACGAGAAGACTTGACTTTTGAGGAGCGACCGATTGAAATCGTGGATCGAAAGGAAAAGGTTCTTAAGAACAAGGTTATCCCCCCCTTGTTCTTGTTTCTTGGGATAATCGCTCGCATGGAGAGTCCACTTGGGAACGAGAAGATGAAATCCGGCAGAAGCTTCCTCACCTTTTCTTGTAGTTATCTATCTTTGTATTCTTGGAATTTCGAGGACGAAATTCTTTTTGTAGTTGGGTATAATGTAACACCCGAGCCCAATGCTACTATTTTCAGTTACTGTTTGAGCATAATGTGGTACTCATTTCATTTAACTTGCTTGTTTGTTGCTTACCGTAAAATTTACCCGGCAAAGTCATTTCTACATATAACAAATTTTGGCATCTAAAATAAAATTGAAAATATTCATCTTGGGCTACTTGACACCCTTAGCCTCGTGGTAGCGTCCGTGCATTGTGTTCTCGTCCCGTTCAGTGAAACGGGCGAGTTTGGACGGCTACGCGCGCGTACATGTGTCCGTTTTGGGGGTATGCTTTTTAATCATAAAACACTTAATTTTAAAATTTGGATCCCGCTTAAAATCCTATTATTTCAATTTCAAATTTTTGGACTCGACCCGGGCGCGATTTGGAAATGTTTTATTTGGCGCCAAAATCCCAAATTTTAATATTATTAAAATCACCGCATATATTTTTCTAACTAACCTGATATCTTACTGTTCATTACCTATCTTTTAAATCTTTAAATTAACCTATATATATATTCTACTGTTCCTTAAAATGTTTTGAATCTTTAATTAATATTTATCCCTAACTAACGATTCCCCTTTAGCCAATCGCGTTCCTTTTAATTCCGTAGGCCCCATCTGCAGCTCTCTCTCTCTCTCTCTCCACTTTTTCTCTCTCTCTCTCTCATATATTCTCTCGTACTTCTCTTTATCATTCTTTCTCTTTTTGCTTCATGTCTCGTTTCTCATTTTTTTAACTGTTCTTTTGTTGCCGGAATTCCGTCGTGCCGGTGACGCTTCTCGACGTTCCAGCGAGGTACCCCGACCCGTGTGATTCCTTTGTTCATCGTTTGGGTTCATTCCGTGAACCGTGCGCCCGTCGCGAGTTTTCCCCGCCGACGGTTAACGTTCCGTTTTCCCGATTCGCGACCTATCGAGGCAAGTTAATCTTGCTACATGCTATATAATTCATTTTATACCTATTTAAATAAATATTATACCTATAGTTTAAATATAGTACCCCATGTTTAATTTTATAACGTTTCGATGTTCCGTTTGCATCCGTTTATATCATATTAAATCTAGATCATGAAAACTTATCTTGTGACATACTAGATTACATTATACTGCAACCATATCATTTAAAATATATATCGTCGTAATATTTAGTATTATTATCTTTAATTAGTTTATAATCTTCATTTTATAATGTTATACATTTGAAAATCTTATAGTTTACACATGAAACGTCGTTGAAAAATCGGATATGACAAATCTGAAATTTACTGTACACCTTATCTTATAAAATTCATTATAAATCATAGAAAAATCAGTAGTATACGTTCTTTAGTTCGTTACGAAGCTAACTCAGAATACTATAACTCTATCAAATATTTACTTGCAAAATAAATTGTTTAAATAACGTAAAATGCAAATGAAAATGTCTCCAAACTGCTGTCTAGGGAAATTCCAGCAGCAAACTTTCAACTTCGAATGTTCATAACTTTTTGTAGGGACAACCTGAGATGCTTATACTTATAAAACTGAAAACCTTATTGAATTATCTTTGTTTTGGTATAAGACATGTCCCTTTTGGAGAACGTTTGTTATTTTTAAGCTATTTTACAAATTAGGGTGACGCTGAATTTCTAAACGGAACCTTCTTGTGCATGGTTAATCAATACCACTTTTATAGTTATTAATCGCTTTGAATATGCTATCCATATTAATATTATTATATCAATATTTATATCACATATTGCTTAGTTGTACATCTCACATTACCATTTTATAGTTTTATAACTTTTCGGATACCCGTTTGCATCCATCGCATTTAAGATACATATAATTGCATCCATAGATCACATTACTACATAATAATGTGATATTAACACTCTATGTTTAATAAATTGCATCCTAATTAATATTGGAACTATAAATATAACCCTAATCGATAACTGTGCATCCATATCCTTGAAATTATATCTATTTGCATATCATATTATATGTTCCAGTTTATTGTTCTGATAGTACTCATGCTTGTTTATTTATACACATGCTTATGTTAGTTTGATTATGAGCACCCACATGACATCTTGTGCTTCCTGACATGACCTGTTACACTTCCTACTTGACATGACATGGTACCGTACACTCTTGACATGATATGACACTTTTATACATTACCTGGCTGGACCTGATGTACCATGGCTTTACCTGTTACCTGATCTTGTGTCTAATGCCAACAAACATAACATGTAGTCCTCATGGACCGTTCCTGTTGTCTATCCAGACAAACCTGCTTTTACCTGATCCTGTGTTGGCATTAGTTCTTGATTACTGAATACCTGACTCGACATACATAACTTGGGGGTATGGGGAAATCAAAAGTGTAAACTAAAGTGTAACTTAAAAGGGTATTACTTGATCCATGGTCCCGGGGGGTAACGGGACAGAGCCATTCATGACTCTTACATTTTCCTGATCCGTGGTCCCGGGGGGTAACGGGACAGAACCACTATTGGTTCACATATTCCTGATCCGTGGTCCTGGGGGGTAACGGGACATATCCTTTGAGTTACATGGAGGATTACTCAATTGATTTCAAAGACTTTAGAATAGAAAACCTGATAGAACAGTTTAGTTTACCCACTGCACGCTACCCTGTACTGGTATGATTCATATTATTGTTATTCTTGCTGTATTCATGTTTATATTACATTGCCTGCTACACTGTTCATATTATATTACTTGATGACATGACGCGCTGACGTCTGGGTTTTGCATGGCCCAGATTCCGTACCGCTGTTGCAGTTCGAGCAGGAGTACTTCAGCCAGCAGGCTGAGCTGTGAGTTCAGTAGTAGTTAGTTTTATTTCCTGCATTTATTTCCTGATGTGAGCCCGCATTATAGGATACACTTTTCAGTTATTTGTATTGGATCATTTGCTTCCGCATTTATTTATTATTGACTCCTGTTATTCTGGATTATGGACATGTTTTAGATAGTTTTATCTTGTTCTTGATATCTCTACAGCCGTAATGTGATTGTGGATGGATACTTCCTACCCACAGGTAGCATGGTTGGCTATGTCACGTGCCCAATCTAGCGTACTCTGGGAAGCGGGGAATGACAGTTTTCTTGTTGTATGTGTGTGTTCCGGCTGTCGGGGGTAAGACTTCTATCCCATTAAGAATGTATAGAGCGAACACCCATCACTTGTGCTTTCAACCGTTCGAGTAAATTTCGGCAGCACCTCCCCGCTGTTCTCCGAGTACACTGTAATAGAATAGATAATCATTTCAAAACTGTGAAATAATGTTGAAATGAACATCTAATCTATCTTTGTACATGGAGAACTAGCGGAAAGGTACCGACGAAATATCTCGAAACGGATGAAAACACAAGTGAATGAAGGTGTTTGCTTTATACATTCTTAATTTGTCCACACGGGACAAATCTATCGGTTACCATACGATTGAATTTTCTCGTCGCATAGACTATACGACGGTTGTTAGTATCGAGCTATATCATCCGATATTTAACAACCTTCGTATAGTTCTATGTCACGACGAACATCGCACGTATGTTAACCGATAGACGGGGACTAAGTGGCGCTTTTAGTTTCATATATGAGTATCGATGAGAATATGAAGGTTTCATATTATCATCGAGTATCATATATTGGTTTTAACTTGAACATCTCGAATCACTCTCTAATGATGCGTTTGTTGTGTTTTCTTGTTGTATGTGTGTGTTCCGGCTGTCGGGGGTAAGGCTTCTATCCCATTAAGAATGTATAGAGCGAACACCCATCACTTGTGCTTTCAACCGTTTCGAGTAAATTTCGGCAGCACCTCCCCGCTGTTCTCCGAGTACACTGTAATAGAATAGATAATCATTTCAAAGTTGTGAAACAACGTTGAAATGAACATCTAATCTATATTTGTACACGGAGAACCAGCGGAAAGGTGCCGACGAAATATCTCGAAACGGATGAAAACACAAGTGAATGAAGGTGTTTGCTTTATACATTCTTAACTTGTCCACACGGGACAAATATATCGGTTACCATACGATTGAATTTTCTCGTCGCATAGACTATACGACGGTTGTTAGTATCAAGCTATACCGTCCGATATTTAACAACCTTCGTATAGTTCTAAGTCACGACGAATATCGCACGTATGTTAACCGATAGACGGGGGCTAAGTGGCGCTTTTAGTTTCATATATGAGTATCGATGAGACTATGAAGCTTTCATATTATCATCGAGTATCATATATTGGTTTTAACTTGAACATCTCGAACCACTCTCTAATGATACGTTTGTTGTGCATTCGTGTTGTATGTGTAATATGATTTTAAACCATTGAGATCAAGATTGATAGAACTGATCATCCTACATTGCAATGACATTCATCTACCAAAAACTATTATTGCAATGGCATTCATCTATAACAATCAACAATTAAAACTACAAATTTAGGATACTAATATCATAAAGCGTTATACGCAACATATGAATTCACATGACTGAAACATGCATCAAAAAACATGTTCATCCAAAAGAAAGGCCGCTGTCAACAAATATAGACAAAGGTTTATTATATTAACTATGAAACATATTAGAGAAATGATAGAAGTTCAAGATATTAATAACACGATGATAATCAAAGCAGTTGCGTACAGATGCTAAAACCGAATATGTGACGATATTCTTGTAAAGATAGACATGTATTAAAAGAGGAGACGCCCAAGTAAAATCCATAACTAAATCCCTATCTTGCCCTTCTTTTTCTTCAAATCAGAAATGTGTCTTTTTTTTGCAATTATATATAGTTAAAACAAAGAAGGTCCTACAATTCTAAGCATTTCCAATTACAATGGCCCATCCTCAAAATCCATAATCTTATGAGCATCTTATGCAATTAGCAAACATATTCAACCCAACATGCCCAACGGATAAAAGTTCCACAAAACAGTCTCCGTTTCAAAGAAAATTTGAGAATGACAAATAAAATTATTAATTAAACCGGGCTTTACCCACATTATTAGTCCAGTTTCCAACACCTTCTCAAACTAGACACATTTTCCTCTTATGATCATCATCAACATTTCAATTAACGAGCTTAATGCTAATTAGAATGGAAATTAACTTAGACCCTGAAATCCAAAACCCCAACCCAACCCTAACCCCAACCCCAACCCCAACAGCAACCCCCTGCCGAACCCCAGCCCCAGCCCCAACCCAAACACTAAACGCAGCCCGAGCCCCAGCCTCAACCCTAGCCCGAGCCCCAGCCCTAGCCCCAGGCCCAGCCCCAGCCCGCAGCCCCAGCCCCAGCCCCAATCATGAAGTGCTCAGGGACACACAACCCCAACCCCAACCCTAACCCCAACCCCAACCGCTACCCCCTGTCGAACCCTAACCCCAACCGCAACAGCAGCCCTCCAGCCCCACCCCTAACCTTACCGCTAACCCCAACCGATTCCTACCCAAACCATGAACCATAGACCTAAAAAAATCAAAAATTTGTTTAATTTAAGATTTCCTAACCTGTGCAGGCGGTGGCGACGACGAACGAAGATGAGGAAGAAGCAAGCGGTGGCGACGACGAATGGGCCGGCGCTGGCGACGACGAGAACAGCGACGACGAGAACGGCGATCGGCGGGAACGAGGGTTTGGGGATTTGGGTTCGCGCGCTAAGCGATGAGAGAATAAAGAGATAATCAGCGTAGGGATCGATCTGCCTTTTTACTTAAATTTCTATTTAGTTGCCTCTACGGATAAGCCCGTAGGTTCTTGGTTTGTGGCTCCGTAGGGGCAAACAACAATTTAAGATTTAATAATTTTTAAATAAATATGTAAGGACCTTAGGGGCAACCGTTTGGCCCTACGGATTAACCCGTAGGGGCCAAACGAAATCTGCCCCTACGAATGTCGTTATCCGTAGGGGCAACCCCTATTTTAGTAGTGTATCTCTGCAGGACTTCTAACTATATAACCAATTAACCATCCACCATCCAAAGCATATTCTTTTTCAAATAATTAATAAGCTGTTGTAATACGAAAAAGAATTAAAATCGTCACCGGCAATGGCAATGCAGACAGTAATGAAAATAAATGGCAGCTATGCTAGTTATGGCATGTTGTGGCTATGGCATGTTGTGGCGGCGGCGGCGATGATGATAATGGTAATGAATAATGATGACTTAAGTGCAAACTACAATGACAATGATAATGGAGACCGAAAGGATAGTATAGTATAGTAATCCTGACGATGACCTAATATCTGTAGTAGCAAAGATGAGGCAACATCCGCAATGACACTGTCAATAACTGTGGAGGCTGCATAAACAAGCAAGGCCATAACGGTAATGGTGGTGGTGACATGTGACAACGACGACTATAGAACATCAACCATGAATGTGTGAAAATAAGAATTTTCCTTTCTAAAATAAACGAGACAGTTCATGCTCGGCGCGTTTACACCCTTAGTCATATCATTCAAATATCGGTGTCCGCATATCATACAAGACAACGAAACATACATGTAGATGCATGCATGATAATGGAGGGTTGGACTTTGCAGTTGAGTTGGGACCTATGTGGAGAAAACATTCATTTCGTGACAAAAGAGAGATGAGAAATATTGCGAAGTTTTTTTTCTTGGCAACATTATTGATCCCAAGGGGCTTCTTTATATCACAATAAATATTTGGCCAACATTGATAAAAATTTAAAGCAAATCTGGACCCATTTCTTGAATTTTTTTCCAACGCAAATAATTGTGAAGCCGTGATGACCGGAAGCAGACAGTAATTTAATAAGGGGGTAATTAATTAATTAACTTTTGGGTTTTTCTAGAACTATAAATAGACTGCATAAAAAAATCGTATTAATTGTTAATCAACGGTTAAAAAAAGAAAAGAAAAAGAGAGTAGTTTTTTACCATTTCCGGCATAAACAAGCAGCAGAAGCAGATCAGAGCAATCGATTGATTGCGTGGATTTTCACAACGGAAGTTACGAAATTACCCTCTGGATGGAAATTTGTTTTTACTGTGATGTGACTTCTGATAGACCTTTATTTTTGGATCTGACTTTGATGATGTAAATACAGAAAGGTACTGCTTATGAATATGTTGAGATGAGCATGTATAATAATAGGTACTCAAGTAGCCATCACTAGCTAGTGATCTTACAAAACAACTAGCATCATCACTCATGGCAAAATTTGGATCCGGATCCTCTGCTTGCATTGCAACATGGAAGCAGATCCGACGGTTAGATATAAGGATCTAACAGAGGGCCGTGGGGAGGTCAAAAAGAGATCCAACGGTTGAAAGAGAGAATTAAAGAGCAAAGGATCCTAATGCGCAAAATATATGGGAATAGCTCAACTTTTCCAAGAGACACTTTTCGATCGGTGTGGCCGTTCACTCCATCAATCAGACACTTTTCCTATAAAGATTCATACTTTTCTCAAAAAACATAAAAATAAAGATTCATATCTTTGTTTACACAAGCTAAAATTCTATATGTTACGATATACTTCAGCATTATTTTTTTGGAAAAATCCAATTTACTAAAACAGCATCGACTAAAAATACATGGTTGCCAATTTTATGTGATTCTGATACTCTTTCATTTGAGCCTGGAAAATATTATATTATTTAATTGGAAATTACCAAGTTAGGAGAGAAATTAAATTCTCTCAGCTATAAAAGTAAAAAGAAACTTAAAAAAGGAAGGCAATAAACAAGTATTAAACAACAGTAAGATTCCCCTTCTTGCTGCGGTAAGATTCTCAACTCTAAATGAGGTTTAAAGATCAATGGCTCGCTCACAAGTTGGAAGTGTTCTCGTGATCCTATTTTTGCCCTCATATGACTCCATCCCTCCCTTTCTACGTTTCCCCCTTACCTCAAACCCTTTTCATATTTTAAACAATATTATATATATTTGATAGCGTCCCACTCTCTCATAGCTTTCAAGCCTTCAAGCCTTCAAGCGAGAGAGAGAGAGAGAGGGAGGGAGAGGGGATGGAGAATAGGGGAGCGTCATTCTTGAGGCAACTAAGTGTAGGGTCTTCTCCTACCCGCTACCACCACCACCACCACTCAAGCTCAAAGGGCTCATCAAGAAGATGGGCATCATCAAAGAACAATAGGCAAATGGAGGACAGCAAGAATGGTGGTGGAGGGGGGATCAAGGAGATGGGGGGGATGGGTGTGAAGAAGAGAGTGATGGTGGTGATAGACCAAAGCACAAGGGCAAAGCAAGCCATGATGTGGGCCCTCACCCACATTGCAAACAAAGGGGATCTCCTCACCCTCCTCCATGTTGCCCCCCCTAGCTCTTCCAACATTCACCACCACCATGCTCATGGCCAACAACTCCAAAACAACAACAACAAGGATGAGTTTTATGCACCCAACCTAGCCAGCTCCCTTGCCTCTCTTTGCAAGGCTTGCAAGCCTGAGGTAAAATTAACGAGGGGCATTATTTTGCCTTTTTCATTCATTTTTCTTGGGATGTTTCCCCTTTTTTTGAAGCGTAGGACTCACTTGCCAAAAATGTTAGATCCACCCACTTCCCTTTCATTGATTTGTTAGTTTTAGGTTGGCTTCTACCGCAAGGCCATTTAACTCTTTCTTAGTTATATTAGAAATTTAGAGATCTATTAGAAATTTCTAAAAAGCGTATAGACAAAATTATATGCTGTAATTTTTTTTTAAAAAATGGTATAAATTGGGTTTTTTGGGGCACCCAAATAATTATGGTGATGCCTGATGGGACTGGGTTTTTTCAGGTAATAATCCAATTGTGATTTTTATAGATTTGTTATTGCTTGATTTTTAATACAAAATTTCCAAATGTTGATTAGGTTGAGGTGGAAGCTCTAGTGATTCAGGGGCCCACACTGGCAACAGTCTTAAGCCAGGTGAAGAAGCTGGAGGCCTCTGTTCTGGTGCTCAGCCAAGCCAAGCCCTCTCCTTTCTGTTGCTGGTAAGAGACTGCATGTGTCACTAAACCACCTCCAATTATCAAAGATATTATCAACAACAACCAAGTTCTTTCTCATCAAAATGGGGTTAGCTATGAACGTTTGGGTTCGGGGTCCTTGCTGTTATTTGCCCCTGCCATTACATGACCTGTGATAATTAGAGTAAAATAGGTTTTGCACTGCATACAAAACCAAAAGCCGAAGATAACAAATTTCTCTACACATTATCTAAACAACACATCTCCCATTCAAACAAAGTACAATAGAGATGTGGGGAAGATAATATTAAATAACAAAGAACAAGAGAGACGTGGGGAAGATAAATATTAAAAATGAACGGCGGGGAAGATAAGGTGGCCCTTCTTTTGTTGGTTTTTTTTAATAAAAAAATTGATTGGGCTGGATAGATTTTTTAATAATTTTAATTTTTTATGAATATTTTCCCTAAAAATCATGGTTACAAAACCATGGTTTAGATAATCCAAATAACCCATAGTTACAAACGCTCGAACACACCAAAAAATATGATTTGGTTACAAAACCATGGTTTCACACCGCTCACCCGAACCGACCCCCATTCAAACTTAACTCCAAACTTTCATGTTAACTCCAAAGTTTACCAACCTCCCATCCAATTAATGTTCTTTTGTTTTTCTTATTGCCCAGCTTGTTTAGGAGCAGCAGTGAGGAATTTGTGGAGCAATGCATCAACAGAGCAGATTGCTTGACTCTTGCAGTGAGGAAGCAGAGCAAGGGAGTTGGTGGATACTTGGTCAGCACCAGCTGGCAGAAGAACTTCTGGCTCTTAGCTTAATAATTAGTTAACCACAAGCCAGAGAGAAGAAGAGTAAATCAAATTACCTAGTGTCAACAAAATAAGAAATGCTCCAATCTCATCATTTGAATGTTCCTCTTTGTTGTGATCCTCAAATGTTTTTAATCATGTTATGGTTGTTGATTTCTCAGTTATAAATAGTATGTTTAGCATTATTTCAATTGTCAAAACTGCTTGAGATTCAGATAAATTGCATGGTTGGTTATCAAAGGTAAAAACAGAAAAAATGTAGCAGCATAAAGCCCAACATATATTATGGCATATATTCATGTAAAACCAAGAGTTCAGGGATTAAATATCAAGCAAATATTCTCATATAAATCTGTTTCTAAAAAAGCCAGGATAAAAGGAAACAAAATACATGACATGTTGTCGGCGTCGGCGTGAAGTTACCATGGTCGAATAGATGCTTGACAAGATAACTGTGGAGCAACACAGCCAATATTTAAATGTGAGCTCTAAACTTTGTCATCTAGCTTGTCATTTACAAGTGGGATCATCTCCATTCTACTCCTAGGTGTCTTTGGAGTCCGAGGAGTTCGGGGAGTCCCCGGTTGTTGCTGAGATAATTTATGCCTCACAAAACCATAGAATGTGCATCCTGTGAGCGTCACTGCACATCCGATTGAATTCATCCAAGATATCGGGTTTCTGAATATGAGCCATGAAACCAGCACGGCAACTGCCACCTGTAGATATTAAATGGTGCTCACTTGTAAACATGAGAAGAAAAAAAAGTGTTGTAAACAAAATATGAGAAGAGCGATAAGTCGATGTGGCCACCTTCAGATTGCCTGCTACATTGAAGGTTACTGCGGTAGTGGAGTGGATCACGTAGAATATTGAGAAGTTGAGACAGAAGGCCAAAACTCCTGAGCTGAGGATGATTATCATTGCTGAGTAAATGGATTCGTGTGTGTAAAACCAGTTAAAAACTCCGGCTCCTTCGATTAACAGTGCTGGCACTGCCAATATCATCGTTGCAAAGGGTGCCATGTAGTAGACAGTGTTTATACTACAGAACAAAATATGATTATTATCAGTCTAAAGAAAATGACGATCAACAAAAATGCATACGATAGCGTCGCCTTATCATTTGATAAAACTAAGAAACATGTAGCTATAAGTAAATAATAAAGCAATAAATGAGCTGAATAAATCGTTAGCAGAGGAATAAGAACAGATGAATGATTGAAGGCATGAAACTAGCAATCCACAAGCTCATAGCTTGTTCAGCTTCATTTATGGGAGGATAAATGCAAAATGTCCTGTTCTCCTGTCGAGCTAGCTTGTTCAGCTTCATTTATGGGAGGATAAATGCAAAATGTCCTGTTCTCCTGTCGAGCTAAAGCTTGATCTGATTCTCTCTGTCCTAACCAAACACAATAAATTTAAAGTGACCAACAGCTATTTGTTTGTGGTACTTGCAAAGGACCCGATTTCACATTTCTGCAAAATTTTGAAAGAAACTTCCTTGTTATGCTATCAGCTATGCAGGAACAATCAAAACCAGCTGTGGTGAAAAGCACTACTAGTTATTTTAAAGCCAAATGTGACCAGAATGCAAATGGAAGGAAAATAGTCGTATTTATGCTCGTCACACGCTAATTAAATCTTATTGCAGTGCTCATGTGAGAAGAAATTCATCCATAAGATGGAAATTTGTGGTGCTATATTATATTGATCGACAGTTGAAATATTGATACCAGGTATTTTATATATACAGAGCAGAAAAAATCAAGTCTAAGCTATCATTTATTTACAAATTGCAACCATGCAAATAATAACTGCTAGTCATGCATAAATATAGTTTGATAAACACCACAATTTGGGTGCATTATAAACAAAATCAATCCATGCCGTCTTGCTTCTCTAATACCATATCATCCATATGATTCACCCGGAAGACAGAGAGCTACAACCATATTAATCGGTTCTAATCATAGAAACTTCAAAACAGTTTTTTAAAATTTGATAGAAGAAAATATGAAGACAAAGCTATTATTCATTTGTAACAATGCAAATGCTTATTGTTCATCCATGCTATAATATAGTTTCATATACAAAGATATTAGGACACACAGTAAACAAAAGCAATCAATGCAGTCGTATCTCTCTTATACCAAACCCTCCACATAATTCTCCACATAATTCTCACCACAGAACAATGAAATACATTACATGTGCTGACCACGGCCAACGAAAAAATTAAAAGGCGTGTGATCTTACCCACCTCTTACACGATGATATCTTCTCCCGGTATCAGTTTGCCCCTCTCAACGGTACAATACAAATATACAATTGTTGGCCCAACATTTCCCATCTTAAACTTTAGGGTAACATAGTTACCAAAATTTGACTAGGTCCGGAAAGTTCTATCCGGCAAAGGTTTAATCTAGATTTGTTTAGATTTGGACGAGGATGCCTTTGGTTTTTTCTCCTTTACTTTGGATGAAAACTTTAGAAATTAGGAATTAGGAATTGGGTTAAAAAAGAAGGTTGGAGGTAGAGTCAATTATTTATCTAGTCTTTCAGTCAAACTGCAAACATGAAAACTTCAGATCCATAATACTTTCCGTATCATGAGTTCTTTTTTCGGTCATTTGTTTGCATGTTGTTTCTATATATATCCTACTTTTGTATTATTGTTTTTTACCGTCAATTTAAGCAATTTTTCTATGAGAATAGAAGAACCTTTCTTCATAAGAAAAAAAATGCGAACTGAAGAGCCATGCATATGTTGAAACAACATAGGTAACTAAATTATTAGAACATAAATGTACGCATTTGCATGAGCGTTGTGTACATTCTTTCTATTGTTGTTACTATTATTTATTAGAACTATTATTTACAACTACTAATAGTAGAAATAAACAACCATTATCAATAGTGATGATTGAGTGTCCCTATTTTCTAAATTTTAAGAATCATCTCAGTGTGCCCATGCCATGTCATGTCTGTGTGTATGCCTCTTAGACATTGACATTTCAAATAAAAGATCCATGACCTTGTGGAATGATCTATTCTACGTAATACTTAAACATCAAATGTTTTCAACATATCTTGTGCATCCATCAAGCAGCCATAAACTAATCATTTATGTATAAATTAAAACTTCTGACTTGGTATCCCCTTGAGGTATAGGTTGCACATGTTGAAAACTTCGGTTTAATTCATGGTAGTGTGAGAGATCACACATAATGGGTGAATTTAAAATTTGAAGTGTCAGTTATATTCAATGTGAGATTATTCGCGTCCCAAACAAATTTTTTTTAAGTGAATCAACACAAGCATGAACCAGGGCACGTACACAAACTCGCATGCTCGCACTTGCATATGCACATACATAAAGTTGGACTAGGCTACTATCAATAGGAATTTAAAAAAAAAATCCTATCAACATTATAGCCTTTAGATCTACACCGGAATGTGCATTCACAATAAATGTTGCAATTATGTGATTATTTAGAAGAATGAAAACTTTTCTTCAAAATTTGGCACACATATCTCAATGCTGTTGCCATTCTGGTGTCACCGCATAATACGAAAATCAGTTCTAAGATATTAAAACCTCGACTTTTGTATCAGAAGAATTAAATATGATGGCTAAGCCTCTTTTACTGTACAGAATTACAGATTATGTTCAACTATTAATGCAGCATGGACTAAGGATTGTGTGAAATCGCACGCCTTTGAGATATTCGCTAATTCTGATGCCAAGCAACTACTTAATGGTATAAAGTAGACACAAATGACATGCACACACATGCATGCTTATGTATAAGCCTAAACAAGTCCTGATTCTAGGTCATTGAATTTGCATCTGATAGCCCAATCCTCCTAGAAAGAATTGTTGGACTGCAGCACAATGGTTGCACTGATACACTAAAACATCATAGAACTGCAAATCAGTGCTTCGATCCCCAGCCAAAAAGAGCAAATCAGAATAGTAATATCCATATATGCATGGGGATTTACCAAATCAACAATTGCAATGTAACATCATCACAATCATCTGCTAAATGGTAAAGGAGCAAAAAAACAATGCTGCCTGTGATGATTTATTGGGTATCTGATCGGTAAATGAAACCTTAACCATGAAATCTAATTATGAAAAGTGAAAACATTGAGAAAATTTTGAATGAAACCAACAGATGGAATGATATAGTGGCAAAGATGAAAACTTCAGCAGAAATGTGCATAACTATCAGCGAATGAAAAAAGGCCTCTTCCTACCTATCAAATTTATATCCATGAAGAAGAGACTCTGCTAGGATTGTCTTTGTTGATGTCGCCAGACAACCAAACAAAGCAGCACAAAATCCAAATACATTGAAGCTAAGCTCTGTTACAGACGTCAGAAGAATCCCACCAACAATGGGTACTAGAGAAGACCATATACGCCAGTCAAAGTATTTTCTCCATACTAACCATTGAAGGATAACTATTGCAAAATGAGAATAAATTAGAATAAACCATATAATAACACAGTAATATCGCATTGATTAATATAAGAATGAGTCTTCGACAAACCTGTCGTTGCAGGAGTGAACGACTTTATTGTCTGCATGAAAGAAACAGGAATATACCGCAAGCTTACGTTACCCAGTACAATGTTGATACAGAACACAAAGGACATGGGGAATATTCTTCTCCAACGGTCTTCTGGGTCAACTTCAATTAGTGGTTTAATCTTCAGCAATTTGATGGCAATATAAGCTCCAATAGCAGAGCATATGAAGTGGATGCATGATACTGTCAGAGGAAACTTAAAATCCAATTTCTGTTGACATCAGAAAAGACTATAAATTATCCAGTATACAAGTTTAAAATAATAAAGCACTTTAAATACTTCAATACACTAAAACAAATCAATACTTCCTTCACTCCAGTGGGTCACCATGACAATGAAAGAAGACAATCTACGGAAGGAGACGTAGATATTGTCAAAATACTAGGCAAAGTGAAGTTAAAAATGCTGCAAGGAAAATGAAACAATGATATATGGAGGACTTAGACTTAGCCCACGCACGCCCTAACAGAGTTTGGAAGTATTTAGAAGGCGGTTTAGTATGGCCAGTTAGATTGCTACCCTCCCTCCCACCGAGTGTGTGTGTGTGTGAGAGAGAGAGAGAGAGATGCCATTGCTGAAAACTTGTGCGCCGGTCGCTACACGAGCGGACCTTTGCGGAATGAAAAACAACGATTTTTAAAAACCACGCACAAAAATCCGAAACCCCAAAATCAACCATACACTAAAAGCTATAAAAACAGTGAGCATACTAAACAAAATCAAGTTTTACGAAACTACAACCGTTGAAGCGTGCTTCAACGGCTGCAGTAGACTCTAGCTAGGCTCCAAGTCCTCCGGATCAAGCTTGCAACCCGATCTTCTTTGCCGAAGATGATCCACACGAGGGCTTCCGATGCTAGCTCCATTTCACCAAATGAAATACCTTTCTCTCACTCTTGCTAGGAGATGAATGAAAGGAGATGTAGAAAAATGGCTCACAATCTTGTTCTCTCTTTTCTTTCATGCTCTCTATTTTCTCTCTAGATGGATGAAAGAAAGGATTGAATGTTATGAGAATAATCTCTCATTCTCTCATATAATTCATTTTTTTCTATCATCCACTTGTCATGAACATGAGAGTGGAATGCTAATGAGCTTCCACCTCATTTCATGACATGCAATAAAGAATAAATAAGATGAAAAAGGAATATATGCATCAAACCATTATGCATATGACACGTAACATGCACATGTAACATATTAAATGAGAGAATAAGAATAATACTAGTTTATATATGTATCATATATAAATAATATTATTAAATTAAAACTTGATTTAATGATCCGGCTTTATCATAAGCCAGCCGGTATTATCAACCATCCGATTAATACACGTGTTATCACATACAAGTGTTTAACCGAACACCCCGCACGTACCGCCGTACGCACTCTACATCATTTCATTAGAACCGGGAAACTCTCTGTGTGAGACTCTAAAAACTCGACAATACGCTGGCAGTAGATTAGGATCATATCTGATTGATCCGAAACAATTTCATATCAATCTCCTCACAGGTTAACCCACGGGCACGTCAGCGGTACTACATGTACGTAACGGTACTAGCTTACGTAACGACTACGCAGGTATTTGATCGAAATAAAGGTCGACAAGCAAGCTCGTCCGTACCCTGCAGAGCCTATTAGTGACAATCACTGTACAGTCTGCTATATTCGTCTGAGAGCATCGCATACCGGTTCTGGGGGTGGAAACAGTCAGACCCTCAATAACTCGATAAATCATGCTGATCTGAAAACTTATAACCACCTAAAATACAACTGATAACCCTTTATCAGTTTATCTCAACTGCCATAACCAGAGACATGGTAATAGCCGATCAAGCACAGCGTGACATCAACTCCCTATACGGGGGGAGATAAATCCCTTCAACCGCTCATTGTCTCCATGTGCTTCGGGGACTGTACCCAACTAAAACATATTTGTACGGCTCTTTAAAGCCGTGATAGGATAGTAATCAAAGTACAGTGTGAATACACATGAGACACTATGGCAATCTTAGGTCAAAAGACTACCATGTACCTCCATGTCACCAAACAACTGCTGTCTAACAATAAGTATATCATCTAGGAGTTCTCTACGAGTCTATTCAATGAAACTCATTCTCTATTGAGCACCTGCATATAATACTCGGTGTCAAACACCAATAGCTATGTGATCAGCTATCATCCTCCAACCGAGTCAGAAAACGTATACACTAGTCTATTCAGGAGTATCGATGCACAGTCTCGATACTCTCACGACTAGGAACATTTAAGGATGTGCTTATTGACTATCCAGACACCACTAGTATGATCTCCATCATAATCATGAAAGTCAAGCAAAAATGATAAGAGATTTATCATTATGAATTTAACGATATGTAATAACAAGCAATTTACATGATGATAAAGACAAACCAGATAACATACTATCATTTTAAGCAAGACTGTTCTATCCTAATATAGATTCATGTACAATTCCAATAATTGCCTTCAAGGCATCTATATTCAATAATCTCTCACTTGCATTTAAGGCCAATTATTGCGGTATCCCCATACCCAACTTCTCCAGTAACAGTTTTGCAAACCGTAATTGAGAAACGGTCTCAGTGAATGGATCTGCTTATAATGTTTCTTATTTCATCCCTCTTTATCTCAATCTCGAGGAGATCAACTATCTCCCGAATCGACGATACTTTGCCTTGGAATTTAGAGAGGGTTTTGCAATATTAATTTTGTTAGAGAGAAAAAGAATGTTTTGCAAATCAATATGGTCAGAAACAGTGTTTTAAAAAGCGTCCGCTTAAGCGGTCGAGCGAGTTTCGCCGCTCCGCTTTATCCAGCTTAAGCGGGTAATGTTGCATAACCTATTTTATTGATGTATACACCACATAAGTGTTATAAAGGGTATAGAACTATTGTTATTGGAGTAAGAATACACAAATACCAATTAATACATCATTCCACCTTTTTTTCTTCTCTTTTTCCACGTTTTTATCCTTCGTACTCGACTCGATAAATCCTACGGCTGTCGAGCCGACTTCGAGACACTTCAAGATTTGAATTTCAAAACTCCAAAATTTTAAATTTATCAACTTCAAGAAGTCGAGATCTAAATCGATTTCGAGTAATCTTTGAGTTTTCTATTTCGATTTTAAATAGTTTTTGAATTTCGATCATGAAATTCTAATTCGATCTTGACTCCATCTGGTTTCGAGCTACAATCTTTTAGATACTTTTTTTAAAATAATTTGGTAAGTATTTTTACTGATTTGAGCTATGATGCTTGATATTGGGTATCAAAAAGCTTATAAGCACTATATAAACTAATAAATTCTAAGAAAATTTCAATTTTGCATTGAATTATTTGAGCATATTTTAGCAAATAATATATTGTCTAAGCAAAGGTTAAATATAGACATTTGCTAGTACAAAAGCAACATAAAAATAGTTAGAATGTAATGAGAATCATTATTTATTGACAAGAAAAGAAATATTGATGAAACACCACTATTCTGATTTCTGAGCCGCTTGAGCCGCCACTTTAAGCTTTTTGGCTTTTCGACCGCTCCGCTTTTTTTCGCTTTTAAAACACTAGTCAGAAAGAGTGTTTTTCGGAACTTCAATGTGATTTGAGAGAAGAATGTTTTGGGGTATCAATAAGCGTGAGAGAGAGAGATGGTTCAAGGAGAGAATTTTTGGGTTTAAGGAGAATTTTTGGAATATCGATGTGGTTTTATGCCAATGAGGTTTATCAAGCAAGCAAGCCTGACCTGAGAGGGATGAATCGACAGATGCAACCAAGGATGGTTTCACAAAATTAAAGATGATGAAATGATTCACATTTTTGGCATGTCTTAATGTAACACTGTGACCAGCGTAAGGTATAACTGTACAAGAATCCACATGATAGAAGATTGCGGCATAATCCTCATCCATGATGTATCGGAGCACTCTAAATCTGTAACATAGAACCACTGAGGAATTGAATTTATTGTTAATAATTTCTAACGATTGTAGTCTCCGCTATCAAAAGACAACCCTCCAATAGGACATTAGTATGAACGTTGTTAAAATTGCTAGACGGTGCTAGATAGTAGGAGTACCAACCTGCCAGCTGCTGCATAGCGCCTAGTCACTTCGGCGCCACCGAGATGAGTAATAGGCTGTTCAGCCTTTTTAATTAAGTGTGTATGTATTTGCAATTTTGCCGAAATGCAAAGGAAATGCAGATTAATTTGCTAACTTTTGAAAAGAATACAGATATTATGAAATAATTTACCTAAATATAGTAAATAAGAATGATGGGTATAGGGGCTATAGGAGGGGATTTTGTTCCAATAGCAGTCAAAAAGTCAACTGTCAGGAAAAAATTTGGACGATAGGCGCCTTCCATCTTATGCTTCATGGACTAATACATCTATACACCAAATTTCGTGTTGTTTCATTACTCTTTACTCATACTATAGGGAGGTGAAAGTGTTTTACATCAGAAAACCCTCTATTTTGTTCCCACTTGATTCCTTGTGGAAAGATTATGAAAATCACATGGTATTCCACACAATTTTCATAGTCACACTTAAGGCTCTAGCTAAATATGTACGATAATATCCAATATATAATATTAACGTCATACTGCATAAATAACAAATAACACCGATGAATCCACGAGATAAAGATATAGCCAATAAAGGATCCAAATAACAAAAGGTTCCGAATAAACGAAATACAAGATCCAAAAAGAAAGATACATTATTCCTAACGTCTCGTGAGTGATGCATATTCTAATCGCAACTGAAATAAAATAAAAATAAACCTACAAATACTACTAATTTTCAGCAAACTCCTGATAGTCTCTGATCCTTCTCTGCTTGTGAATCGGTCTCTAAACCTGATATGGCAAGTCCCAGAGATGTCAGAACATCCCCACAAGTACTCAATCGTAATAGTGTGTGTGTGATAGCATGCATATGTGAGTGTAGTGAAGCCCGCATGCACATGTAGATATAAATATAGCAGTAATATGAAGCAGTCGTGTAAACAGGTTAAGTCATATACTTGTTGGTCACTAAAAGGGTAATCTATCATATCGTGAGTTCGGTGGGTATGTCAACATCTGCAGGAGTATTCCTAACTTAAGGATAGGGCTCCAGGGGGTAAGAAACACGGACCCAAATGTGAATGAACAAGCGACCTTATATAGCCCGGTACGAGCTGCAAGAACAAGCGACCGATATAACCCGGTACGAGCTGCGGTAATAAGCGACCGATATAGCCTGGTACGAGTTGCCGGCGTGAGACTCCTGAGATCCTGTTGAACGAATGCACACTCAAATTATCCCAACACCCCACGTATTTATAACTAACATGGCAGTGAACTCGACCGCTAAATAAAATGATGACTGGACTGGAACTTGTAATATCATGTTAATGGTATGGAATAGAAGCTTGTAAGAAGGAATAAATGGAGTCATAACATGTAACTAAGCATCCTAATAGTGATGTCGTTTTAATACAAGGAAACAGCAATCAGGAAACAGCAATCGTGAACAGGCATGTCATGTCAAGCAAGTGATGTTTAAATAAATAGTCTCAAGCAGCATGTAAGTACAGTCGATATAATATGATAATATCAATAATGTAAATAGGAATCTACATAAATTTGCAAACACCTCCATTTAATATCCGGATTTATTATTAGAAAGAATAATAAACTGAAATATGGTTTTAAAGGGCTAATATGATTAATGGGTGCTCTAGGAATCCTAGGGTTTTACCAAAATACACAATAAATTATGTGATTAATATCATCTAAAGAATACTATACTATATGAAATACAATGAAATGTATCTGATTATATTTAAAATAAATACTAATAAAAACGAATATAATTATGTACTCTTAATTACTATCGGTGACTAATATACTTGTATGTACAGTATGATTACTATGATGCCATCATACTTAATACCATTATTAATTAACATAAACAGAATATGTGACTTTTAATATTAATGTACTATAGTCTAATAATATATTGAACAACTCGCCTATGTTGCATCGACCAAACGAAAGGAGCAAGAATACTTGCCTCGGAGATGGGGAAAACACGATGCGATGCAAACTCCAAGCTTGATGCTAGGGAACACGGCTAAGGGTCTCGATGGACTTGGGCTCGGCTCCGGCGATCTGGGTTTGCTGTGACGAAGACGAGGTCGGCGGGGATGAGGAGTCTCATGTTGAAGATGGCTGCTGTGATGGGTTTCGAGATGAGGGAATCTCGATAACTTGGAGGAAGGAGATGAAGGTGGTTCTGCGAGATGAAGGCTGCTCGGTGATTGGGTGTTCTCGGTTTGATGAGTTGGTGGTCGATGGGAAGAAGGATGCGACGGTTGTGAGGCGGAGGCGTTGGTGATCGATGGGAAGGAGGCGACGGTTGCAAGAGATGGGTTCTTTGGTCGAGTCGAGGTGAAAGGTGTGCTCGGTGATGATGGGTGCAGTCGGCGTCGTGGGTCTCGGCTCTGGTGCTGGAGGGAGGCAATGGTTTGCGGCGATGGCGAGGGGTCTCGGGTGAGCAGAGAAGGAAGATGACAAGGATGGTGATGGATGAGGCGCCGGTGAGGGAGTCGACGGGCTGCAGGCGAGATGGTTTTGAAGGTGGAGATCGGGGTTGAGTTGGTGTTTGGGTCTGGCGGGGTAAGGAGATCGGCGCGGTAGGGCTGCGGTGGTAATGTCTAGAAGGAGTCGGCGGCGAGCGTGAAGGGTGATGGCGGCCGGCGAGGTTAAAGTGAAGGCTACGACAGTGAGAGCTGCTGGGTGAGTGCAGACGATGGGTTCTTGTCGAAGGTGGTGAAGGAGATGAAGGCTGGAGTTGGACTCGAAGGGGAGATGGTGGCTAATGGTGATGGAGGCGCTGGTTGGAGGAGGCGCTGTAGGGGTTGGGTCGAGAAGGGCTTGGCTGCTCGATTGTGAAGAGGCGAGGGTAGCGGCGGCAAGGTGAGTAGAGGGCAATGGCGATGGCGATGGCATCGTGGCCGCTTTGGGATGAAGCTCGATGATGGGGGATCGGGTTGCTGCGGTTTTGGGTTTGGGGCTCGGTTAATCTTCGAGGAAGAAAAAGAGATGATTAGGTGATTATAGGTTGTTAAAATATAAAGGGAAAAAGAGGTACTCTATTTAAATAGAAAAGAGTGCACATTTTCAATTAAACCCCCCACAAAATTGGTTTTCACACACAAAACTCCCCCAAGATTTTTTTAAAAAGATTTTAAAAGGATTAGCTAATATCTTATCATAACAAAATATTTAACCACAATATATCTTTGGTAAACAAAATATTGTACTTGAATATAAATAAGATATTATTAGTTAGGTTAAAGATATATATTTAAAAGATTTTAAAAAGGTAAAATCTCATATATATATATATATATATATAGTTTTAAGAAATAAAAAAAAACATCTTGTCAAACTATTAATACTAAAATATAATTATGATTGCAAAATAGTGTTAGATAAATAAATAGCATATGCATATTAATTTAAGATATTAATAGATTGGGAAAACAAATTTAAATGCCAAATATTATCTACTTAACAAACTAGATAAGCATAATATATCATCTACAATATAAAATTCCAAATTGATAATAGTAAAAGTAACAATAATAATAAAACCAATACATTCAAAAAGGAGGGAGGAAACGTACAATCGGGCTAGGGTGTTACAGTTACGATGCAAAAAAACATATATTTCTATTCCTGCCAAGGCTAATTAACCTGGTAAAAAATTGCTTTCTGGCTTGATCGCTAAATAAAAATAACCTCGAAAAACGATGGCGATCTAGGTTGTACAGAACATCTGACAGGTTTCCATGTCCGTGTCTGATACGTAGCAGCCACCGAAACTTACACGACACATCAGACACGTCATCTACATGTAAGACGCGACGTATATGCGCCGTAGTCGTATCCTATTGTTTTATACATGTCTTTAATATGTTATCATTATCATGTGTCTTTGAATATAATACCTTTTTTGTACTGTTCTATATGAGATACGTGGGTCCTGCATGTGTCCAACCTCCGTCCTCTATCTCGATGCTCCATCCAATATGAACAATGAGAATTAGATCATAGGACTTGGTGGAGATGCGTTTGGACCCTTCGATAGTATCATTGTTTTTTAAGATTGCTAATTTTTATTTGAATGAATCAGAATTGGAATCGGTGTTATTGTTGACGATAAAGAGATCGGAACACGACGGTTCTCTTCGGACTTGTGGTTGTATGTTATCATTATGATGTGGGTATTAGACTTGTTAATTTTCTTGTTTTATGTTGTGATAATTTGATATTTAATTCTTTTATTTTTACATTTTAAAAAATGTATAGCCATGCCCATGTATACAATATTTTGGGATTTTATCGTGTCCCTGCATAATGTACCCGTGCTTGTGTCCATTCCACGCAACCTTGATGGTGATGCAATGATGGAGTTGGACACACAAGCCAGCCACTGAATGAGAGCGCACGAGCGAGAGAGAGAGAGAGAGATCCACTAAGTGCAATGAATTAAAGATAAGATTAAAGAAGTAAATCAAACTGTTGAGAGATGCAATTTAATAAAAGATCCCTTAAGATCAAAGGGATAAAAAGTATCAAAAGTGAAGATGCATGGAACGAAGTAAGTTTCTAATAAAACAAAATCAAAATTTTTAAATCTGCACGGACAAACTAATTCTGGAGATGATATACATATTGAACTAAAAATGACGGGGAAAGGAAAATTAAATTGTTGGACACAAAAGACAAAGTAAATAACAGTTTTCTAGAGTTTGATCGTTGTGATCTCTACAGTTGGCCTTATTCTTTACTTATACTGCCTCCCTCTTACGAAAAACTATAGGCGGCAGCCAATCTCTTAATTTTATCTCTTAGTCTTGATTATAGGGAATTTGATATTGCACAAGAGACACAAATCTTTATATCCTCATCATTGAACACTGATTTTTCTCCGATAGCTATTGGCCTTGACTTTGACTGCAATCACACTTGAGTACAGTCTTAGATTGATCAAAGTTTCAATTTGAAGCAGCTTCAACCAGCTCAGTCCGTTACTCTCAAGATAGCTTGTCGGGTCTCATGTGAAAAACACAACATAGATTTTTATGTGCTAACATCATCACCATGAACTATATTCACCCGCTAAACAACTTCCTCTTCACTCTAGTATTAACGAACAATCATGCTAAATTAAACACCATCAACATGAGCCGTATCCACCCTCATAACTACATGACAACTCTGCTCTAGGACCAATCAACAATCGTACGTAGAGCAAACTGCCACAGAATTAAGAACCATGGTCCTTCCAAATGCATCAAAATGGGAACCCCACAAACTCTTTGACAAATTGTCCGCAAGAAAGTAATGACAACGCTTCCTTCTCAAACAGAAGAAAGAAGCTACCTTTCTTTCATTTCTCTCGTCTTAGATTGTATTCCGATAATTTTCTAACCAGCCAAATATCAAATTCTATACATCCTAAAATTCTCAAAATGCATAGCCCTAAATCTGATTGATTCTTCATTACAGCTACCGAGTTCACCATCCATATACAATCTTCAATGAATATAATATACAATAACAAGTGAAAAGTACAAATCTTTGTCCGTGAAACGCAAAAACATCCATCATACAACAACTAACTCGTATCTAAATCAACAAATTAAAACCAAAAAAAACGGAAAAAATAAAAATAAAAGGAAAGGGATTATACCTGAAAGATCCATTTGTTCATGATGATGACGGTGACATTAAACCCCCACCACTGAAGAATCGCGAGGATCGATCGAAAAACCCCCCAATTCAACACCAAGCTATCCTCCATCCTCTCTCGATTTCGAATCAATTCTCTCTCGATTCAAACTTCGACGACTAAGATCTGCACTAGATTTGTAGCGATCTCGCAAATTAGATCCCGGAACCAATTCCCCCCTCACAATAAAACACCCCCAAACTTAAAAGCCGGGACTTAAAGAGACTTAGAGAGAGAAACAGAGAGAGAAACCCTAGAAATTGCGAAGGGGGAAGCGTGTGGGAGTGTGGGCGAATTCATGCGAGTGATGAGCGAGGAGAGAATGATGGCGTTTCCAGAGAGAAAGGGGAGAGAGAGCACAAAAGCGCTTCCTTCAACTATTTTCGATCTCTTATTATTTAATCGCTGTATTTTCTCATGCACCCGCTTCGTGTGGGTCCCACTCCTCAGAGAGCTGAGTCATGTGGGTCCCTTCTGAGATGTGGCTCCGTTGCCCCCAAACGTTGTTGGAGGAGACTAACGTGCGCCGTGCGCCGCTTCAGCTCCGATTCAACATCCACCGTTGATTCTATCACATCCGACCGTTGGTTTAGGCCAAAAGATTCGCATATAAATGGCAAAGAGATTCTCCAAGATGCCATGGTCCCCACAGGAGTTGGTAATCGAACGGTGGATACGAGGCCACGCATAGACATTTCTTTGCGTGTAGAATGTGGGCCTCACACGTGTTTTCCTTGCTAAAAAAGGATATAAATGGGAGTACGAGGGAAGAGAGTTTTCAACAAAACATAGAAGCCATGGCTCAACTGACTTTAGCTTCCCATTTTGGGTTAGGCAAATTGGGTGGTTGGTCATGTTAGGCAACTTTAACAAAGCAAAAATAAAAATAATGGTAGTACTTATTCTCACTTACAAAAATAAAAACCGTTTTACTGAAATGAGCGGCGGTATAACCTAAGATCAAATCATTTATGTAGGCTCGTCTTTTAACATTTTGTAGAATGCCTCCTCTTTTTGGTTCATGGGTGTAAACGAATTGTTTAGTGGAGGATATTGGAGAGGATCGAAGTCCTTATTATATCCGATATGCATTGACAATCCAGAAATCATTATCTTAGATTTCTAGATAATGTAGTTATCTACATACTAAATCAAAGATTTAAGAGAAAATGACCATACTTCCGCCAAAGCTTAAATATTTTGTCAATTGCACTCGTGAGGAATAGTCTTGTTTGGTAGAAACGATTGTTTGCCATCCTTAATAAATGATTTTCAACATGTTATATTATGCTATTAAGTTTTGATAGATCAGTATTCAAACATCGTCAAAACTATATAAAAAATATTGAATTGTCTGTATTTATTCTATTATTTCAAAATATTTATTATTTTGTTAGATGTTTCTCTACATGGTTATGAACGAGATGGTGTGCGTGTTTATTTCTCTATATTTTTCCTGAAGAGAGTGAAAATGGAATCGGCCAATGGAGGCCATCACTTTAAGCACATGACATAGTGACATGTACCAAATAAGGAAAGCATGTATATCTTTAAGGTAGCAGGGATTAGAGTTAGCAGGACTGGACAATATATTTGCAGGTTTAAGGAGGGAAAAAACGGTTAGAAAACGTATGACTAAAGATAAAATTTTCGAAGTATTTCATTACCCATTCAATGCACAAACCTAAATTTACTCTTCCAATGATATTACTTAACTTCTACTCTAAAATATAGAATTGAATCAATTAAATCCACAACTATCGAACCAGCATGAAATAATTGAAGTCTAATGCTAAAAAAAGACCAAACCCCAACTTCAAACACTTCGGATTAAACTTTTGAAAGCACTTGTGCTGACGTTTGAGATATGTGGTAAATGAGAGATTATCAGGGTAAGCACCTGTATTAGGGTTTGAGATATGTGGTAAACGAGAGATTATTAGGGTTTGTGCCTTTAGCCATAATAAACTTAGGGTTTTATTGTAAGTCGATGTCGCTCACCCCGTGGGTTCGTGAGGAGGCGGAATATGCAAAAAACAATTTTTCTATACTTTGCAATACCGACTTGAACTTCAGGATCGATATAAACCCTAACCAGCAAAACTGTATGAGGTTAACTGCTCGGATAGAAAGTTATACCTCATAGAACCATGTCCTTCAGGTCTTCTTGTTGTCCTCCTCCTCGTCATAAGCTCCTCGGATCGTACACAGATCGGGCCTCCTCGTCGGTCCTCTCAAGTCAAAGACGATCCATCCGAGAGTCTATAGTCCGAGCTCCAACCTCAAGTCCGAGGTAACTAAGACACCTAGTTCGCTAAACTAGATATTCTAGATGATGTAGAGAGTGTAGATGGATTAGTTTATCTCTAAATACCCTAAGTTTTTCAACACATGAGACATTTAGGGTTAGAGGAAGAAGAAGGAGCTTGAGAAAAAGAGAGTGTAGAGATGAGTAAGTAAAATGGATATGGCTAAGAGTTATGATTAATGATGCATACCAATAATTCGCAAGAAAAATATCTTACCAAAATATCCGGCATGCTTGTTAAATATCAAGCATACTTCAATAATGATCAAGTGAGTCACCCCCATGAGTCACCAAGTAGCCATGCTTCACTTAATGCAAACCTTCACCTCATTTTCTCCATCTCATAACCATTTAATTTAAATGGTTAATACAAATATGAGGTGTCTTCTTCTAGAAACAATCTTAAGTAAATGACAAGAATACCCCTCATCCGTATATACATTGTAACAACCCTAAACTTTCTGTACAGAATTTTTTCAAAATACAGAAAAGAATACCTAAGTTTGAGCATAAGTTATAAATTTGATTTGCTTTTGAACAGCAAGAAAACACTTGTAGCTCATTGGTAAAGCCTTGCACTGTTGTGGCGTAGCCATTGTGATCGAATCCCCCAGCTACATGTATTTTTAATTGATTTTTCTTTTAATCTTTTAGAAGCCCAAAGGTTTAGTAAAATAAAAAGTCACAAAGTAATCAAACACGTGCACTGAGTTATACCAAACGACACCAACACGTGGCAAAATCCCACACACCCCTCACCGGTTTTTGGCCGGCGAAGATCAATCCTAGACCGACACCGCCGGTTAAACCCGTAGGGAATGCCTCTAATTTTTGTACCCTAATCGATTGGCTTCCCCCCTTAACCCCTGTACTGTTTGGTTTTATTAAAAATAAACAGAGAATTAAAAAGTGGCATTAAACCAAATTTTAAATGCATTTTTAATTCTCAAATTCATTACCCTAAACCCTAATTTTTCTTATAAATACCATACTACATTTCACCCCTCCTCATTCAAAAATTCTATACAAAAACCCTCTAAAATTTCCAAGTCTCAAGTTGTATAAGTGGAGTTAGCAAAGGTAGAAGTTCCGACGACGTTTCGGGAAGAATCCGGTGACGAAATGACTCTTCGACGATTCCGATAGCTTCCCCTACCTCTCTTCTCTAATTCTAATCTGTAAGTCCCATCTCCTCTCCTCTTTTGCTACTCTAAAACTTCTCTTTTTAAAAATTCGTCGGAAGCGGAGTTATTCCGGCTTCCGATTCTCTTTTCTTTAAAAATCCAATTTTTATTAATAACAAACCTACAAATTTTTAATAGATTGTTTAGTAATCATTAACAAAAACATTAGAACAAGTTTCATCTCAAAAGAATCTATTATGCAACTTTTATCGTATTTTTACGATTAAATAGCATATACTTTACTTTCGACACAATTCAACATATTCTCATATATTTCCTTTAGAAAACTCACGAGGTAATGACCTACCTTATCACAATACACATTTTTGACATAGCACGATAACTCTTGGGACATTAATTTATGGGAAAATATTAGTTTACGATTAAATACCTTGAACATTCAAAAACCGTTTTTTTTAAAAAGTGTGTTATTTAATTCCGTGCAATTGCGCCTCTACAACCCATTTTGGGGAGCCCCGATCGGGATGGTGCGGGTTATCGCATATCCTAGAGCCTAGTAGAGCGAGATGCAGTCCGCAAGGAGCATTTGATCTCGATGGAATTTTTAATGCAATTTTTAAGAAAAATGTGATTTCTATTTAATAAATAAATTCTATATTTTTTAAATATTGTATATATATAAATACTATCAAAATATCTACTTTAAGTATACAATATATATATTCCATGTTTTCTAAATCAAAAGAATCATAAATTTCATGAAACCACCTTTACAATTCAATACCATTCCAAGATTTCACTAAAATACCATATACAATGAAAACTAAGTTATACCCACTAGAATATTTCACTTTATAAAAAAAATTACAATTATGAAAACCCTAAAGACGATAATTAAATACTTGAGGTGTATTTTGAATATATATCAAACTATTTTTCATAAAACCCCATCAAGTTATATTAATTTATAATAAGGACCCTAGTAAACATAGGTTTAAGCGAGACCGGTTCTCTTGAGCCACAGGGAGCCGGAGAATATGGGTGCTTACCTATCTAAGGTAGACAACCTAAAAACAGTGTTATCATATAGTAATTGTCTTGGAAAAAGACACAAATCCTGCCGTCCATGTGCAGCAGTTACCGATAACTCCAAAATAATCAGGACTTCAATTCTGTTTAAAAGTCTGACTCAATTCGAGTCATGGTCAAATCTGATTATAATCTGACTTGAATTCTTTTCAAGTATAACTATAATACAACATGAATTCACGAATACCAGAATACAATCCATATCAATATGAACATGACCGAACCGAACCATGGATATACTCTGTTTACATAACTATCCATTTATATCCATTCCGTTTACTGATATCATGGTTTCGGCAGGTCTTCCATTTACTACAAGATAATAAAATACAATTAGTACAACCAATACAATCAATATAATAAACATTACGAGGTTTATAAAGGGATAGACTGGTACGGAACATGTTACAGGTGCCACGAGGTGGTCACTAAAAGACGTAATTACATCCATGTCGTTGTTCCGTGGTATTATCGACGGAGCCTTGTACTACGGGTTACCAAAGTCCACGGTGTAAGTTGGACTCCTCTCGTATACACTGGTATATTCTGTACCAAGCTACAACAACTACGTTAGTATAACAAATATAACATTATCTACTTCACATGTTTAATTCTTTATCTATTCTTCTCCTTCTTTCTTTGGGACTTACCGAGCGATTGTTCGCTGACGACATTCCTATTTCTTTTTTTCTTTGGAATGTTGTCAAGAGGACCCGACTCTAAAGAGTTCGAGACCAGCCAGGAGCACTTGGAGCAGACCACTGAGTAGCACAACCATTAGACTTTACTTGTACATACTTTTCATTTCAGTTATGTCATTGTTTAGGCATTGCTTTCTATTCCTGTATTTACATTTCCAGTTGTACTTGTAAAGAATTGTTAAATAAATAAAAGTTGTTGTTCATTTATATTCATGTCTCTTGTGTACATTTTACTTTTTATTTCTTAGATATATTTAGCGTGTTTACTTCTGAGTAAATACGCCGCGTGACCCGTCGCGTCTCCTTGCCGTACACCGGGAAGCGGGGCGTGACACCCGTATCCGTATTCCAAAAAATACAATACAAAGAGACGAAAATAATCCATCAATATAATACTAGGATCCGGCTTAAACCAAAGCCCGCTAGTATTATCCATCCGAACATCATACGTGCACAAGTATATGTGATCGAAGTCCTGCCGTAAAACCATACGGTCTCTACATCTTTTGCCCGATGCAGGGAAACCCTCTGTGTGGGACTCTAAAGACTCGACACTACGCTGGCAGTGGGTTTAATTACAAACCGTCAACGGTACTAGCTGCATGTAACGGCTACCCAGGTATTTGTCGATAAGAAGGCCGATGAGCAAACTCATCCGAACTCCTACTGAGCCTATCTGTGACAATCTCCGTACAGTCCGGCCTGTTCGTCTAAGAGTATTGTATATCGGGCCTAGGGGGTGGTAATCGTCATACCCCTAACAGCGCAATAAGTCGTGCCCGAGTGTAGCCCAAAACATCCTGAGAAACTACTGGAGTACCTACCAGTAAATCTCGCTTGCCCTGGACAGGTACTTTATGTGATGGTTTTTCGAACACAGCGCGATATCAACCCCCAATACCGAGAGAGACGAATTCTATCTAATCGTCACTGCCTCCAAGTGCTTCGGTACTGCACCCAACTACTACCTGTTTGCACGACTCATTTAAGCCGTGGTAGGGTAGTAATCTAAGAACAATGGGAAAATACTCAAGGCGAAGTACAGTGTTAAGTCGATGGACTAAGCTGTACTCATGTCATCTGGGAACTGCTACCCGATGATAGGTATAATACCTACCAGCAGCTCCCTACGAGTCCTGTCTAGTGTACTCATAACCCAATGAACACCTGCATACTATCTCCAGTACGACGTACTAATGGCTGTGGGACAGACCACCTCCCCTGCTGGGATGAGAAGCGTATACACTAGTCTACTCTGGAGTATCGATGCCCCGTCTCGATAATCCTATGACTAAGGACCTGTATAGGATGTGCTTATAAACTACCCAGCCCCCACTAGTGTGACTGCCATCACAACGCTGGTAATCAAGCAAAAATCACAAGGGCTCTATCAATATGTATAAGCGATATGCTAAAACAAACACATGCACATATTGAGGTAGAAACAAACCAGGTAGCATACTACCATTTCGAGCAAGACTGTTACTATATTCGTGTATATCCCAAGCTTCCAATATATAATATATAAACCAGTATGATACAATAATGGCCTCTAGATCATATATCACTAACAATCTCCCACTTGCACTAAGGCCATGTATTGGCATATCGCAGACCTGTCATCTCTAATAGCCTCTCGAACTGTGTCTGAGGGATGGCCTTGGTGAGTGGATCTGCAGTGTTGTTCTCCGAATCAACTCTCCGCACCTCGATCTCTCGGCGATCAACGATCTCCCTGATCAGGTGGTTCGGCCTCAAGATATGTCTGGACTTCTGATGGGACCTGAGTTCCTTCGCTAAAGCTATAACGCCGTTGTTGTCACAATACAGAGGTATTGGATCTACAATGGACGGAATGACCTGAAGTTCTGTTAGGAACTTCCTCATCCAGACTGCTTCTTTCGCGGCGTCACAAGCAGCGATATACTCCGCTTCCATCGTCGAGTCAGCAACGGTGTCCTGCTTGGAGATCTTCCAACAGACCGCCCCTCCATTGAGGGTAAAGACATAACCCGATATGGACTTGGAGTCATCCTTGTCACTCTGGAAGTTGGAGTCAGTAAAGGCCTCGATCTGGAGGTCTTTTCTGCCATACACCAAGAACATCTCCTTAGTCCTTCTCAGATACTTGAGAATATTCTTTACTGCTATCCAGTGGTTCTTCCCTGGGTTTGACTGATACCGTCTTACCATGCTAAGTGCGTAAGCAACATCTGGTCTGGTACACAACATCGCATACATTATAGAGCCTACCACAGAAGCGTAGGGTATAATCGACATGCGACCCCTTTCCAAATCAGTCTTGGGAGACATCTCTTTGGAGAGGGTGATTCCGTGACAAGCTGGTAGACTACCACACTTTGAATCTTCTATACTAAATCTCTTTAGTATGGTGTCGATGTACCTAAACTGCGAAAGTCCCAACATCCTCTTAGATCTATCACGATAGATCTGAATCCCCAGAATGTAGGAGGTATCAGCCAGGTCTTTCATGGAGAACTTCTGTGACAAGAATCTTTTGACTGATTGTACCATAGGAATGTCATTTCCTATCAAGAGAATGTCATCCACGTACAAGACGAGAAATACCATAGTTCTCGCTACAATCTTACTATAGATGCATGGTTCAACTGTATTTTTGATAAAGTCGGATTCTTTGACCGTCTCATCAAAACAGATGTTCCAACTCCGCGATACCTGCTTTAATCCATAAATGGATTTAAGCAACTTGCACGCTTTCCCGCTGCTCCGACTCTGAATGAAACCCTCTGGCTGATCGATATAGACGCACTCTTCCAAATGTCCATTCAGAAAAGCGGTCTTTACGTCCATCTGCCAAATCTCATAATCGTGGAAGGCGGCAATGGCAAGAAGGATCCGAATGGATTTGAGCATAGCCACGAGAGAAAAGGTTTTATCATATTCCAAACTAGGTCTTTGACGAAAACCTTTTGCAACAAGTCTAGCCTTATAGGTTTCAACCTGTCCATCTACACCAATTTTCTTTCTGAAGATCCATTTACAGCCTACGGGTTTTACCCTTTCTGGAGCAATGTCCAAAGTCCATACTTTGTTGGTGTACATGGACTCCATCTCGGTCCGCATTGCATCCAGCCATTTTACCGAGTCACCCCTCTGAATGGCTTGCTGGAAGCTAGTTGGCTCATCATTGTCAATGATGCAATCCTCTCTATTCCCGTCTATGAGAAAACTGTAGTATCTCTCGGGCGGATGTGACTGCCTACTAGTCCTGCGGAGTGGCGCGGGGATGTCCTGTTCTTTTGAAACCTTTGGTTCTACCATACTTTCGGTAACAGCTTGTGGTTCTGGGATTTCTTCCAGTTCTACTGCGCTCCCGCTAGTTTCTTTTTCCAAAAATTGATTTTCCAAAAAGTGGGCATGACGAGAAACAAAGACTTTTTGTTCCTCTGCGTAATAGAAAAATACCCCATGGAGTTCTTTGAGTATCCCACAAACTTACACAGTACTGAGCGTGCCTCGAGCTTATCCGCATGTTTCTTTTTTACAAAAGCTGGACATCCCCATATTTTCAGATAATGAAGATAGGGTTTCTTCCCACTCCACATCTGATATGGTGTGGTAGGTACGGTCTTGGTAGGAACTTGTTCAAAAGATATGCAGCTGATTCTAGTGCATAACCCCAAGAAGAATCGCGGCAACTCAGCGTTACTCATCATAGAACGTACCATATCTAATAAGGTTATGTTCCGCCTTTCCGGTACACCGTTGTGTTGTGGTGTGTATGGAGGAGTAAGCTGAGAGAGAATTCCATTCTCTTTGAAGTAATCCAGGAACTCAACACTTAAATATTCACCACCTTGATCAGATCTCAGTGTCTTGATATTTTTGCCGGTTTGTTTTTCCACTTCATTCTTATATTCTCGGAATTTCTCAAAGGCCTCGGATTTATATTTCATCAAGAAGACATGTCCATACCTAGAGAAATCATCCGTAAAAGTAATGAAATAGGCATAACCACTTCGTGCATGTGGAGACATTGGACCACACACATCGCTATGTATGAGTCCCAAAAGCTTGCTCGCTCTTACTCCGTGTCCAGTGAACGGAGTCTTTATCATCTTTCCTTTGAGACATGATTGACAAGCTGCATAAGACTGATATTCGAACGGATCCAAATATCCCTCTCTATGTAACTTCGTCAACCGTGTTTCATTGATATGACCTAGCCTACAATGCCACAAGAAAGCCTTATTTAATTTTGGAGACTTTCTTTTAAGTGTGTTCTGCACGTTGAAAACCTGAGCTTGATTTAATACGTATATACCATTATCTAGTGTACCTGACTCAATCAAACTTTGATTAGGTGGATGTGGACCACATTGTTTACAAATGTAAAATCATATTCTTCCTTAAAAAGTAAAGATACGGATATGATATTACAAGTTAGACCAGGTACACAAAAACAGTTATGTAAAATCAATATCTGCTCACTTGTCAATCCTTGGTGATATTCGCTTACGGATACAGCGTCCACGCTCATTCCGTTAGCAACCCTGAGAGTCATATCACCTGTCATGATAACTCTACGGTTTCTCAAAGGCTGTAATGAATTACAGCTATGAGATCCTGATCCGGTATCTAGTACCCAGGAAGTAGAGTTAATTGACATACAATTTTCAATCACAAACACACCCGAAGCCGAAACCACAACGTGCTTCGGATCCTGTATTCTGACTTTCCAAGCCCTGCATTCCTTCTGCCAATGCCCTTTCCCGTGACAATAGGAACATCCCTCCTTCCCTACTGTTAGCCCCGAAACTTTTGCCATGCCTTTTCCTTCTACTTTACTGACACCGCCTATCGGCTTGGTGGAGGCCTTCTTCTTCTCTCCCTTGGCTTTCGCATTGGATCTAGAAGAGGAAGATTCCCCATAAGCAGAACGGGTGTCTCCCTGGTTTCCTTCAGGGTGTAACTAGAAGGTAAGGACTGTAGAATCAAGTTAGTACATAACTCGTTCTCCAACGTGGTCCCCAGGTCCGTGAGCTTTTCAATATAGCTGATCATTGTAAGGACGTGGTCCCCTACAGATGACCCGACAGCCAATCTCGCTTGAAGCAATTCCTTCGAGGTCTCATAACTTGCGATACGAGATCGCTCTCCATATAAATCTTTGTTATGGAGGAAGATAGAAACTAAGTCCATCTTCTCGTGCTGCCTTTGGTTTTCACTATCCATTGAGGCCAACACGAGGCACTTGGCATTCGCATAGTCTTTTTCCCTTGTCTTACGGATATCAATATATGCGATGGTGGAAACTGGACCTGAGACTGCAGGGGCTTTAGTAGTAAGGAGGTGGCCCAACTTGTCATAAGTAATGGACATCTGGACAAAACTTTTGCCAATCAATATAGTCTAGCTTAGTCAATTTATTATCTAGCTGTAACCTAATCTTAGTCACCTGGTCGCTGCAATTAGGAGAGAGAGAAGAAAACACTCAGCATGATACTCTTGCAAGTTTAGATTGGTTATTAGTTTATCTAAACAGGATGTCTCCCACTGTATCTCGAATCCTTTCTCAAACCATAAAAGAAGAATTAGTCAGGATCAATCTTACCATACAATTCTTGCTTAACCTTTCGGCCAGGCTAGTGTCGGTACTTCGAGGGAGGTTTTACGACGCTTTCGCTAAATTCCTTAATTAAAAAACCTCTTTTCCCTAGAGGCGTAGCCCCGCTAATACTGTTCTAGACACCTGCTTGGTTTATAGCATTGATCGTTAAGTGAAAAATCTCCCGAGGAATAGCGGATACTCACAGTAGGATCGAGATCCAAATATCATTGTGTGATAATCTTGAAGGAATCCTACCAAAATTATCACACTCTAAATGGTATGCAACACTAGCAAGTTTCAGTTTCTTTAGAAACACCCGATGTGTATTTTTGCCCCAAGCTCTTATGACCTTGACGAAAGCCAACATATCATAAGTCGCAAGTTAAGTTCTACCCATCATTGTCCAGGTTAATTTGAACCCACTCGTGCATACCCTTGACGAAGGCCAAAATAGTAGTACGACTGTCCCAAACCAACACATCTATCTTTGCTACAGATGAATATTCAGCAGCTACCAATCACCATGCCTCGACGAAGGTCAAAATACATAGCTTGAATACTACTGAATATCCAATTGAAATGACGGAGGGCTACAAATGGTTTTGGCGAAACCGTGAACGTAATGAACTTGATATAATCGAAGGAACCATGATAGCTTTTAAAGGAGTGGTTTAAGCTCCGCATTTAAAAGTTTGCTTTTCGAAAAAACCGAGCGGTTTTGAAATTGTTCTAACGACTCAACTTTGATTTGTTTGCTTTGCATTAATCATATAATGCAGTCCCATCATTTACACCTACCATTGCAGAAAGAAACGAAAATATCACGTACGCTTATGCCATCCGCATTCGCCACTGGGCCCCGTCTAACACCATTAAATTACTTAATTAACGCCAGAGCGGGGGCTGGACTAGCGCGAGTGCAAAACATAAGCAACGTCTACTATATAACATATATATATAATATCCATTCGTCTCATGCAATAATATGCATTCCAGACCACAGATGAATATATTATATTTACTAGGAATTCCGCGTTTCGTTTAAGCCTGTAACGAAAGACGGATTCCACGGTCGTGATGAATAACCAAACCCCACCCTAGACCCCTACGGGTGCGGCAAACTATCCACCAAATTCCTGAAGTGAAGCAGCCTCCCTCAGTAAAACGAGTAGGCCACTCGGCACTTCAAAGAACCCGGTAGTTTGTGCACCCCACCTTGGGTCTATCCTAAGAGCAAAAACAGTAAAAAAAATAATACAACGGTGGTTATAAGCTCAACCCGAATGTGCCCCGCAAAATAATATGTCATGACCCGAAATAGCACGTAACTGGCACTTGAATCATATGAAGTCTATACGACCCCATCTAATTTAAGTAAACCAAAAATCCCAGAAATCTAAACCATTTGAAAGAAGGAAGTGAAGGAAAACTTGTTTTAAAGTTTGCATATAATCATTTTGAAAAGTCGTAGTAAACCTTTTTAAAACATCAAGTCTTCTCCGAAAATTTCGGCAGAGTCTCCTTTATAAATACTGGCCCCAAACAGGTACACACATGAATAATATGAATAAAGGCATCTCCAAGCGGGAGCTAGCTCTTCGCCAATTAGCGGTCACAACCACGCAAGCAATATAATATACAACGCCGAAGGGCGAGGATCAAAACTCAAAAGGAAAACCAATATCATCAAGAAAATCATAATAATACAAGCGCGACTCTAAGGTCGAAAGAATATACACTGGTCTTCTAAGGTTATCAAATAATACGGTCTGGTTGATGGAATTACTAGATACAACTGAAATAAATAAATATACAATGGTGGTCACGATACGAATGAACCCACCTACCAAAACAATCACCCGGAAGGAAGCAGTGTTGTAACGACCATATTTTCTAATACCTAATAAAATATATTTTATTTATATTTCTACTATCAAATAATTATTTACGTGTTTCTTTTATATAATAATAATTTTTAAAGCAATGTTAATAATTTTCAAAGCATTGAATATGATTAAAGGAATTTTTCTAAAATCTA
Organism: Agapanthus africanus; assembly: GCA_030015575.1. Lineage (NCBI taxonomy): Eukaryota > Viridiplantae > Streptophyta > Magnoliopsida > Asparagales > Amaryllidaceae > Agapanthus > Agapanthus africanus. The sequence goes on from CM057350.1 coordinate 139,903,959, forward strand.
TTTATTGTTTTATAGGCTTAAAATGTTTTAATAAAATTTTATAACGCCTTAAAATAATCTAAATATTTTTATTATCAATAAAAGTAATTAATTCGTAATTAAAAATATTTTAAAGGATAAACTAGATATTCTATAATTTTAGTAACTAGCTAAAACCATAGGAACGGTTATATTACTTAGTTTTAGCCCAAAACTATTTTTATATTAAAGATAATAATAAAATATATTTTCTGGAATTTTCCCATAATTTTTCCGTATTTTAAAACATTTTTACCAAATTTTTTCAAAGGCAAATCAATATTTTAAATAATCTGCTGTTTTATTTATTTTTATTAATTTTTATTTTAATTTTTTAAAGCCTTTTAACCTGGACCGTTGGATCACGAGATCCAACGGCCCAGAAACCCTGGCGGCGCTCGCGTGGTGGGGACCACACGAAAGCGCGTGATCCCCACACACGGCTGTGGACGAATCGCGTGGCGACGCGTGGCAAAGCGGCGGATCCTGGCGGCGTGATCTCAGCCGTTGGATCTCAATCCAACGGCTGAGATAAAAGGCGGCGGGCGCAATCATGAGAAAATATCAGCAATCATGGCCGGCGCAGATTTTGAGGATTTTTAACGTTTTTTGGATTTTTTTTGTTACCATTTGAACCCTATAAAAAAACACCTTCAAACCTAAATTTCTCACACCACCGAACTCCAAAAATTCTGAAAAAAATACCGGTGCCTTCGTATCGCCGACACCGACGCTACGGCTCCATCCAATCGTAGAGAAAAAATCGAGACACGGAGCTATTGAGGATTCAGTACGAGACTACATTTCCAACCCTTCGGCATCCGACTCAAACAAAAGGTAAGATCCGCCTCTCTCTCCTTTTCCTGTCACCTTCTTCCATCTCAATAACCTAGTTCCAACTTCTAATCATTAACCCCCATTTAAAATGGTGTTATAATATTTGTGCATACCCTTTTTCCTTGTACCCTTAATCATAATAATGTTAACCATATTTTTTAAAACGGTGTTTAAATTTCCTCTGTACACAGAATTATATGGCGCACCCATAATACCTGGAATTTGTCATAACCCATGAATTGCCATTTCCCTTCTGTCATACCCATACCATAAAAATGATCTCGAAATAGGTTACTTCCACAAGATACCCTCGTTTAATTTAAATATTATATTTGTTTAAAATATCTATAAGAAATAAAGATATGTGAAATAAATATTTTAGATACAACATACGTATATTTTACTTACAAATATTTTTAAAACCCCTTCAACTTTTTAAGGAAGAAAATATTAAATTTAAATAACGATACCTTTTTAAAAAAGGGAATATTTAGTATCTTTTAAAAGGTAATTTTAAAATAACACCAATTTAGAACAAAGGAAAGGTTGTAGGCATCGATCGTTTATCTAAACCAGACTTTGTGGTGTCTAGGCAAGTGTGTCTAAGGCGAGTGGTTACTTAATTAGGGCCACTACTTGTAGTGGAGAGCCTCCCACACACCTGGCACTTACCTGGCCGCAATTGGCGGTGAAGAGGCGATTTGAGGGCCTCATAACTTGTCATTTTGGAATATTAGGAGCAGTCTAGATTTTCAAATAAAAAACCTCTTGTAAAAGATTTTCAAATAAACACCACAACCTTTTATCAAAAGAATATTTTCTGTAAAACATTATGTTTTTCCAAAATAATAAATATCCCAAATATCATGGTTTTTCTTAGAAGTAATAAAAGATATTTAAACCTTATTATTTTAACTAAGCTTTCTCTAAAGGACACGAAGTACTTTACAAATTCTAGAAAATAAAACGAGTGGTTGTGGAAGGCCATATTAAATGAGATCAATACTCTTTCTAAAATTCCATTTAATGACAACATGACATATACAAAACATGATACGGTTAGAGTTAGAATGCGCGGACCTAGGTATGGAATACTTTATGAAGATCCCTGCAGGCAGGGTGACCAGTCCAAAGTGTGGACGACTATACAAATATTAAGATCCCGATATTCCGGGTGATCAGTCCAAAGTGTGGACGACTATACAAATATGAAGATCCCGATATTCCGGGTGACCAGTCCAAAATGTGGACGACTATACAATGTGGAAATTCCATGCCTAGAGGTATACGCACTAACTCTAATTCGTCAAAACCCTTATACTGAACCACGGGGATGGGTAGTTTGATTAGGCAAGGATAATTCGGAACTCGGATTCCCCTACTACTCGATCATGATCCCGGGAGTGAAACGGTACATTTCGCTTCCCCAGTTGTTCCGTGGCCACAATGGAATAATCGCGAGTATCCGGACCCTTGTTTAACAAACTAAAACGTTTACAATACCTATTGATACCCAACATTAAACCCACATCATGTGATATACCTACCGGTTACCTTATCTACCTTTCTTCATGAGACACGAGTTATTCAGTATCTTGGATGTGGATATTTTACCAGTTTAGACTTGTTGTTTATTATGGAACTGAGGGGTGGTAATACCTGTGCACTTGAGTGATATTCACGCTAGACAAATCTCCATTGTAGTCATGGGACACCTTTCGGGGATGTTCACGCTACCACATTGATTGCCATTCCAGGCACGAGCACCAGCTAGTCATGGGATACCTCAAGGATACGAGTATGTTCACCCGTCAATTCCATCCATACACACCTTGTTTAACCTGATCCAACTCTTAGACTGAATATCCGTTTGACTTGACTTGAACTTTTACCAAACATATACAACCTACTCATATTCACATATCTAATTGGTATATAACCCCATACCTTTATACACATGTACATCATATTCATTATATACACCTGTTCGTTTTTATACCTTACTTTCTTATGAGGCAATCCTACCCGAGTATAACTCGCTGACGGACCTTCCTTTTCTTCCTCTATCTTTGGAATGTCCGTCAGATAAGAATGAGTATTACAGCGAAGATCAAGGTGTGAAGCTAACTTATGAAGATTATGCAGACTGGACGATGGAAGATTAGCTAGTTTTAATTTTTGTTGTTGCCCACATGTTTAGGGCTTTTGTTTCTCCTCGATATAATTAAACTACTTAGTTTATTTTATTCTTTCTTTTGGGATGTAATAAATTTTGGTTAATAGAAATAAAATGCCTTTCGCTTTTATTATTTTTGTTTTGGTACACATCCTGCATATTAAATATTCATACGCTTAACGTAACTGTATTGAATAGACCACCTTCAATACAGTTAGGTTGCGGACCTTACCACGTCATCCTTCTCATTCTTTTGGGAAGCGGGGCGTGACAAGTGTGCCAGCAAAGCCACCAAGGAAATCTGTACGGCAAGACCTGCAAGAAACTGTGGCACAACGGGGGTGAGTTGCCAACCCGTGAGGAGAAAACATCACCGAGCAGAAATCGCATGTATGACTCAATCCTAGGTCATACGATAATAATATATCCTCAATATAATATCCTGAACCATCTACACATAAGTGTAATACCACGTGCTCGTATTAGTGCCTCAGATAGCAACATATCATATATATGATGTATGAATGCATGAAAACCGAATACATTTAAATGGGAAAATTGTTTTCATATATTAGTGAGATTTCTGTATATAAAAATCGAGGTATCATCAATGAAATCAATATAAAATCTGTGCCAAGCATCGACATAAAACATATATCCAAATATCCAATATCTCGGGCTCCGGCTATCCGGACTGGCCCATATCATATAATCTCAATACCTCAAAGTCTCAATATCTCGGGCTCCGGCTGTCCGGACTGGCCCCTGGGCTCCGGCTATCCGGACTGGCCCCTCATCAAATCTCACGACTATGTAGGTATCCTCCGGATATCCGCCGCGTCACCAATAACCGGCCGGCAATGCTTCCCTTCCAGGCTCAACGCCATCATCTGCGACCTTCTCGTCCCGGGGTACCGCACCGGGTCCGCCATGCACCCACAGACGGTTCCTCCTCCTCCTCCTCCTCGAATCGGGTGTATGATATCGCTCAAGAGCCGAAAAAACTCATAGTGGACGTATCTCACATCATATCACGAGAAAACCGCACTTTTTATCTTTTGAAATGAAAATGAGTTTATAAATCTTGCGGTTTCTCCAAATCCAGAAATCTCATGGAAACTCCAAAATCCAAAATTGAAAAGTCAATAATAATGAATACCGGGCTCCGGCAATCCGGACTGGCCCTTATAATATTACATGACAAATGAATATAATAACATGCAAGGGTATCTAAGCAAAGAATGCAATATCTAAACTAGCACAGTAATGATATATCGGAACTATCAGGTAGCAAGCGATATCAAAGAAGTAATATTTCTAAATTGTACGTGACATGGTAATTACCGATGATGATGTGTGTGAGCCGACAAGCAAGTGTACGTGGAGTATACGCATCATCGGTAATGGTGCTGGTGTCCTGACAACAGGTTTCACAATAACTAACGAAAACACATATAAGCATGCAATGCGATACGAACAGCAAGAATATATGGCAAATAATTAGTAAATGCAACAATAAAGAATATACATAAAATATATGAGTCATACAATTTTGGCATTTGAAATAACACGAATCATGGTGTTTAGAAAATAGGGGCTACGGTGTTTTTAAGAAAATGTACGTCCTTTGAAATATCCGTAATATCCCTTGGCCTGTTTTTAAAATACTCACGATTCGTTAGTTTTAGAAATAAGTATAACTCGAGCCCATTCTAATATCTACTAAGTAAACTACAGGACTAGACTTACAGACTAATCGAAAGGGTAAGAAAAATCACCTAAGTCTGAGTCGATATATATAACTAGTAGTCGGTGATCCCGCCTCAACAGTGTCACGTACGATACAATATATAATATGACATCCTCGAGTCAAGAGTGCGGATCTATCATCATAATTATATTTCGTACGGTAAATCCATCGTACGGCATTCCAAATCTGGGTACGGGTCGAATATCATATTTATCCCATTATTCATCTGGTATCCTTATCATCATATCCTGGATTAGGGGTACTGATCTAAAGTCTAGTACATTCCGATACCATCAAAAAATATATATGCGTGTGTATGAAAACACATCGCCTAAAGACCCGTTATAATATCATGTCGTATTTCATAATACGAACCGAGTCACATCACCGATCTCGTGGCATCATGCCCAATCACATCGACTCATCTCCAAGTACCATATATTATCCTCATCATCCATGTGTGTATATATATATATATATATATATATATATATATACATACATACATACATACATACATGCATACATACATACTCACACACACACACACACACACACCCATATACGCACAAGTAAATCACATGTATGCGTGTGTGTGCGTGTGTGCAAATCTTTACTCTAGGGTTTCCCGACTAAGAAGCTAAACTAAGTTACTTCTAATTACACTAAAACTAACTCATGAACACCTAAAACCTATCTTAACAATCATTAGTCTCACAATACACACACATAAACAAATATAAATACGTATTCGTATACTACACTATGAAACTGCGGGGGTGCTATATGCCATTCACCCGACTTCCCCCGTAGATATATATCTACTCACCTTGATCCTTGCTTGCCGAAGTTGATGACGCTATGCTCGTCCTTGTTGTTCGAAGTCCGCTCGAAGGTACCTACATATATACAACAAAGTATCGTAAACCGAAATCGTGCACGAAAACCAAAACGGCACGCGTATCACACATAAGTTAAAACCTATGGTCTACACATACAAGAATAACCAACAACCCTCGAGATTGACGTGCAAACGTCATACCACCGAGTCAAAACCAAAATACCAAAACTCAAATTAAAACGAAGTCGCAAAATAAAGCAGCAACTCAAGAAAACACCTCCAGATTTTACCCTAGGTTGAATTAGCCAAATTTGCATATGGGAAGGGTCTAGTTTACTGAAGATAAAGCCATGTACCAAACACGGGCCTAATCCCATCTACCCTGGCCGCAATTTGCAGCCAGAAAGGATTTATTTGCGGCCACAAGGTGGAATTGAGGTCCTGGGTTTCAGTGGTAGCTCCTAGGATGCCTGCTTGTATCACTGTGTTTGCAAAATATTTTTCAGGGTTCCCGAGTTGAAGCAGATCCCCAAAATATCCTCATAGAATCTATAAAGTCCGATATCGACAATTCTAAGGTTCAAGTCTTGGGGTTTGTCTCTGTTTTAGTCCAGCATACGATCACTACAGGGGTTTAACGTCACTATTAGGCCTCAATTACACTTTTCAACTCAAGAAATCCACACAACCTCAACTTGGAATTTTCAAACCTCACTAAACCTTAATTAACCAATTCTAAACTAAACTAGAAGCTAAAGGAAATGCATTACTATACTAATGGTGAAGGGAATACCTCATTTGGCAACTCAAGAATTTTCTTGAGTTGCCCCCAAGTGCTCAAAATCCTAGCTTTCTTGGTCCAAAGTGCTTGTAGTGAGCTTGTGGACATTTTTAATGAAGAAATTTTGGTATTTTGATGTGTTTTTGATGGTGAAGTGATGAGGTAGAGGAGGGGGAAGAAGAGAGCAGCCATGGTGAAGAGAAAGGAAATGATGAAGAAAAGAACGAGGGAACACAAATGGGAGAATGGTCAAAGACCCCTTACCTCTCTCTCTCTCTTCTCTCTCTTGTCCATACCCAATTCTTTATCCTATTTCTTTTTCTTTTCTTTTGTTTTCCTTTTCTTTTTCATTTCATTTTAAAACAAATCCAAGCTTGAAAATGAAAAGCCATGGTAGAAAAATGTAACAATGTGTAATATGACATGGTGCATATCATGTGCACAAATCAAGCTTAATGCACGATTAGTGATATTTAATCGCGATTAGCATTTAACCCTATTTTAAATGAGTATTTAAAAATCTATAAATGCTTATATCATATAAAACACCCTCATTTCAGTAATTCTTATAAATTTCCACATATTTCCCAATTTATCGGTATATAATTATACCGCATCATTAAAATATTCATAATATTTATTATTTAATTATATAAATTCCTAAAAATAATATTTTATTTTTCTGAAATGTTACATAATATTACATCACTTACAATTTACATCAAATGAAAAAAAGAAAACTCTCTTCTCATATCTCCCGACTATTCATCCATGACGATCCAATATTCCATATACACAAACCATCAACAACAGCAACACAGATATGTGCAACCCCACTAATCGTCGTAGAGCGATTAGTAGACGTTCGCATCATATATCAAACTGAAACATGTTAAACGACGTTAAAACTGCGACTTCGAAATACTCCGTATTGCTACAGCAGAGAATTAACAGTATAATCAAAATTGGAAAAATCAAACAACACCTGAAACTATAAATCCAAGCAACAAGAATACAGAACAAAAATCAACACAATCCCACACCATTGACCCGGTGAGGCCGGTCATTTTGAGGCTTTGGCCGGCCATGTTCAGGTGGAATTGCCTCGTTTTTGTTCTACGTTCATCTCACAATAAATAGAGCACTCTGCAATTGTTTAAAAAAAATTTAGAGCCTCTGAAAAAATCGACAGAAACTTGGATTTCTTGTTTCGTGTTTCGGAATTATTTCGGTTTCGTAGCTTTGCACGTTGTCTAAACTGTTAGCTAAGGTTTAGTTGGCTCTGATACCACTGTAAGTCGATGTCGCGCACCTCCCGGGTTCGCGGAGAGGCGGAATATGCAAAAAAAAAAATTTCTATACTTCGCAACACCGACTTGAACTCCAGGATCGATACTAAACCCTAACTAGCAAAACTGTATAAGGTTAACTACTCGGATAGAAAGTTATACATCACAGAACCATGTCCTTCGGGTCTTCTTGCTATCCTCCTCCTCATCATAGGCTCCTTGGATCGTACACGGATCGGGCCTCCTCGTCAGTCCTCTCAAGTCAAAGACGATCCACCCAAGTGTCTATAGTCCGAGCTCCAACCTCAAGTCCGAGATAACTAAAGCACCTAGTTCGCTAAACTAGATGTCCTAGATAATGTAGAGAGTGTAGATCTATTAGTTTGTCTCTAAATACCCTAAGTTTCTCAACACATGAGACATTTAGGGTTAGAGGAAGAAGAAGGAGCTTGAGAAAAAGAGAGTGTAGAAATGAGCAAGTAAAATGAATATGGCTAAGAGTTATCACTAATAAAGCATACCAATAATTCAAGGAGGAAAAATATCTCACCAAAATATCTAGCATGCTTGTAAAATATTAAGCATACTTCAATAGTGATCAAGTGAGTCACCCTCATGAGTCATCAAGTAGCCATACTTCAGTTAATGCAAACATCCACCTCATTGCCTCCACCTCATAACCATTTAATCTAAATGGTTAATACAAATATGAGGTGTCTTCTTCTAGAAACAATCTTGAGTAAATTACAAGAATGCCCCTCATCCGTATATACATACCCGTATCCGTATTCCAAAAAATATGAATACAAAGAGACGAAAATAATCCATCAATATAATATTAGGATCCGGCTTAAACCAAATCCCACTAGTATTATCCGTCCGAACATCATACGTGCACAAGTACACGTATGTGATCGAAGCCCTGCCGTAAAACCATATGGCCTCTACATGTTTTGCCCGATGCAGGGAAACCCTCTGTGTGGGACTCTAAAGACTTGACACTTCGATGGGAGTGGGTTTATCCACAAGCCGTCAGCTGTACTAGCTGCATGTAATGGCTACTTAGGTATCTGTCGATAAGAAAGCCGATGAGCAAACTCATCCGAACTCCTACTGAGCCTATCTGTGGCAATCTCCGTACAGTCTGGTCTGTTCGTTTAAGAGTATTGCATATTGGGCCTAGGGTAGCGGTAATCGTCAGACCCCTAATAGCACAATATGTCGTGCCGGAATGTAGCCTAAAACACCACGAGAAGCTACTGGAATACCTACCGGTAAATCTCGCTTGTCCTGACTAAGGACTTTGTGTAATGGCTTTCCGAACATAGCACGATATCAACCCCCAATAACGGGAGAGACGAATCCTATCTAACCGTCACTGTCTCCAAGTGTTTCGAGACTGCACCCAACTACTATATGTTTGCACGACTCATTTGAGCCGTAGTAAGGTAGTAATCTAAGAACAATGGGAACGCACTCGAGGCGAAGTACAGTGTCAGGTTGACGGACTAAGCTGTACTCATGTCACTTGGGAACTGTTACCCGACGATAGGTATAATACCCACCAGCAGCTCCCTACGAGTCCTGTCCAGTGTACTCATAACCCAATGAGCACCTGCATACTATCTCCAGTACGACGTACTAATGGCTGTGGGACAGACCACCTCCTTTGCTGGGATGAGAAGCGTATACACTAGTCTATTCTGGAGTATCGATGCCCCGTATCGATAATCCTACGACTAAGAACCTGTATATGATTTGCTTATAGACTACCCAGCCCCCAATAGTGTGACTGCCATCACAACGCTGGAAATCAAGCAAAGATGCTAAGGGCTCTACCAATATGTATAAGCGATATACTAAAAGATTGCTTAGATGTTTTAGTGTTTGGGGGGAGTTTTAATTTAAATTCGGGGACCGAATTTCTTTAAGGGGGAAGATTGTAACGTTTTGAAAATCGTTTCGGTGAAATTTCGGAAAATCGGTAAAATAAGGGGGTTTTCTGTAAAAAGTCAAAATACAAATATATTTATTATAAAATTAAATATACATATTCTAGCTATATAATTGTTAGTATTTGATGTTTATTGAGCCACTGGTGAAATTTCAAATTTTTTGAAAAAAATTTCGAAAATAATTATTTTAATATTATTTTAAGCCGTCACTAATATATTTAATTAGGGAAAATTACAAATTGGAATGAGTTGAAACAAATTTTGTGCATCATAACAAATTAAACAGAATTTTAACATATTGTTTTTCAAATGAAATGAAGCTGCCAAACGGTTTTAGAAAATATCGAAGAAAAAGGCTTAAATAGTGAAATTAGTGTAAATAGATATTAGGGTATAACATTTATCATTTTTCCCTCACCCACACTCACCCACACCCTCTCTCCTCTCCCCAAATCAGCAGCAGCCCCATGTTGGCCCTCATTTCCCCACTTGAATTTGCTAAAAGAAAACAAAAGAAAACAAAGGAAATGAAAGAAAATAGTTAATTAAGTATAGGCTTTGACTTTTGGGGTTGACCTACTACTTTCCTCACCTCATTCTCTCTCCCTACTCTCTCCACATGCCTTGGCCGACCCTCCCTCTCCCTCAACAGCAGCCCCTCTCTTTTCTTCCCTCATTTCTCTTGGAAAAAAAAATTTCATCAAAAATTGCCTCAAAATCCATCAAAAAAATCCCAAAATCCAAATCCAACTCTTACCCATTTTAGTTTAGCCTATAATGCATGGATTGTGGGGAAAAGAGAGCATTTTGGATGGCTAGATTTCAAGTGAGATCTACAAAATTGTGGAGGTATAATTTAACCTTGTAGTTAAATTGTTGATTAATGCTTATGTTAGCTTAATTAAGTGTTTATTAGGTTTTATATGGGTTCAAATTGCATGATTGAAAATTCAAGAGAAGGGGTTGTGATCAAATTAGAGTTTTGGGTATTTGGATCATCATTTGTGTGTTGTAATTTGAGATCTTAAGTCATGTAAGGAAAAGCTAGTTACTAGTTGCTATTTGTTAGTTTAAAATTTTGCTAATTGTGTTAATTTTGTTAACTAGGTTTTGGGAATTTAATTAATCAATTGGGATAAAAATATAATTAGGGTATTCATGGTATTATTAACATTTTAAATTGTATTTTAATATTTTAGATCATGCAAATCCAAACTAAATTGTTGTTTATGCATTTTTGCTAAAATGGTTGAAATTTAGGTAAAATTGCAAACTAGTTTTTTTGAACGTATATAGTTTGGTGAAATTAAATTGTGGAAATGGTTTGTATGGCTTATTTAAGTTATTTAGTAAATATTATGGCCATTAGTTTTGTTTAAACATCAAGATTTGTATTAAAACGGTTAACGACCGCTAACTAGATTTTTGGGAAATAAAACGATTTGTTTACTTTTATTGGTTTTGATGATTTTAACATATTCCATATATATGTTTAGTGTTTGTGAATGTGAAAATGAGTGTGTTTGGGTTTTTCCCGATGGTTTGACGTTTGTATATCGACATCGAGGGTTGGTTTGGCTATTCTTGCATGCGTATGCGATAGGTTCTGACCTATGCGTGATACGCGTGCCGATTTGATTTTCGTATGCCGTTTCGATTTTGAATTTGGTTTTAATGCGATACGGTACGTTATGATATGTAGGTACCCCATGTGAACTTCGAGACGACAAGCAAGCGCGTGGCGACGTCGGCACCGGCGAGCGAGGACCAGGTGAGTAGATTTATATCTACGGGGAGAAGTCGGGTGGATGGCGTATAGCACCCTCGCAGTTCGCAGTGATGTATACGAATATGTATACACTTATATATATATTATGTTGATATGAGACTTTGATGATAAAGGTAGGTTCTAGGTGTTCATGGATTAGTTTAGTGTTAGTTGCGAAACCCTAGAGTAGTTGTTACACCCACACACGCACACACACACATGCATACATCTATGTTATTACCTGTGCGTATATGGGGCTATGTGTTTATGTGTTCACATGGGTATGGGACTATGTGTTCACATACTGGATTTGAGGATAGTGTTTGGAATTTGAGGTGAGTCGATGAGATTTGATTTGAGACCAGGAGATCGGTGATTTGGCAGAATTCGTATTTGAGATACGTCATGATATTATAGCTGAGTGTTGGACGACGATATCATGTGAATAGTGATATCAATAAAATGATCGACATGTGATCGTGTTATGAGATATGATATGTTAGGATGTTTATGATAGGCCGCATTGGGCGATGTATACTTCCTTATGATGAGATGTGCTGATGATATCGGTTTGTACGAGATTGTCGATCAGTAGTCAGATCATGATTATATTGATGATATTAGTATTGTACTAGACATAGATCAGTACCCGGATTATGATCTTGATAAAGAGGATACCAGATGAATAATATGATGAATGTGATATTGACCGTACCCAGATTTGGGATGCCGTACGACGGATTTACGTACGAGCTATATATTGATGTTTGATCCGCACTCTTGACTTGGGAATATTGATTATAGATATGGTATCGGATGTGACATTATCGAGGCGAGATCACCGACTAATATATATATATATATACATATGTATCGACTCAGGTGTTAGGCGGTTTCCTTACCTTCCATTTAGCTTGATAGCTTAGCCATATATTTTAGGGTAGTTGTTAGACCATATTAGTTATTGTTGTGTCTAGTATTTAGCTCCCGCTCATTATTGTTGTTCGCTCCGCATCGCCTGCTTACATTATGATTCATATTCTATTGTTGATATCATGCTGTTAGGACACCAGCACCATTACCGATGACGCGTATGTACCACGTACACTTACTTGCCGGCTCACACACATCTTCATCGGTAATTGCCATGTCAGAACACTTTAGAAAATACTATTTCATTTGATATAGGTTGTTAGCTAATAGTTTAGATATGATATTAGTGTACTTGCCTTATATGCTAGTTTAGACATTGTGATATTACTTGCTACTTCATGCATGTTGTTATTCATTGATATGCCGCATTCATGGATTTTTATGTCTATATTCACTGTTTACATGCTATTGAGGATTTGGATTCGGATTTTCATGAGATTTCCTGCATTTGGGGGAAAACCGCAAAAACACTTATAAAATTCTTTCTCTTTTTTTTTTAAAAGAAAAGTGCGGTTTTCCCATGGTGTATGAGTCGTCCACCATGAGTTTGCTGATGGATTTCGAGACCCGAGTTCGAGGAGTGGAGGAACCGTTTCGGGTACATGGTGGACCCAGTGCGGTACCCCGGGGCAAGAGGATCGCAGATGATGACGTTGAGCCTGGAAGGGGAGCACTACCGACCGGTGATTTTACCCGACGCGTCGTATATCTGGAGGATACCGTCGTGGTCTTGAGATTGATGGTAGGGGCCGGTCTGGACTGACGGCGCCCTAGATAGTGGGTTTGAGACATACAGAGATATTTGAGATATTGAGGTACAGAGATTGCGACACAGAGATATCGAGATATTTGGATATTTGTTTTGTGTCGATGCTAGGTACTGTTTATGCTGATTTCATTTATGATACCTCGTTTTTAAAAGATACAGAAATCTCACCAACTTATGAAAGCAGTTTTCTTCAGTATATGCATTCGGTTTCATGCATTCATACATCATCCATATGATATATTGCTACCTAAGGCACTGACACGGGCATATGGGATTACACTTGGGTTAGACTTTTACCCTAGCCATTGTTATAGGCTGCTGGTTGTTTATTGAGGATATATTATGATTGTTGACCTAGAATTGCGTTGTTCATGCGATTTCTGTTCGTAGATGTTTTTCTACTCACGAGTTGGCAACTCACCCCCGTTGTGCCACAGTTCTTGCAGGTTTTGCCGTACATGTTTCATTACGGTTTGCTGGCACTGCTTCTTTCGGATGACTTGCTAGTAGGTAGGTTTATTGGTATCGTATCCATCATATTACTTTGTATAATATTATTCAGTTGTATCTAGTAAATTCCATCAACCAAACATGTACTTATTTCAGAGATAGAGACCAGTGATGTTATTCTTTCGACCTTAGACTCGCGCGTTGTATTTCTATGGATTTCTTGCTGTTTTGAGTTCCTTTTGAGTTTTGATTCTCGCCCTTGGCGTTGTATATTATATTGCTTGCGTGGTTGTACCGTCAATTGACGAATAGCTAGCTCCCGCTTGGGGATGCCTTTTATTCATTTCGTATGCTATTCATGTTGTATCCCGTTTGGGAGCCAGTATTTACAAAGGAGACTCTGCCGAAATTTTCAGGAAATATTTGATGTTTTTAAAAACGCATAATTCGGCTTATGCTATTAAAACTACTTGATATAAATTGGTTTTTCTTCACTCTACTACTTTTCTTGGTTTGGATTTCTGGGTTTTCGGCTTACTTAGATTACGTACGCCTCGAGACGTTTCGTAGTTTAAGTGCCGGTCATGTTCCGTACTTTCGGGACGTGACAAAGTTGGTATCAGAGCGTTAGGTTTACCTTCGGAGCGTAGGATGACCCTTGGTTGATGGAGTAGGTGACTAAAGTAGAGTGACGTACCGTGGGTATGTTCCGCGGCATACTTACGATACGTTACTCCACTTAAGAAACCTTAGGATGTACATTTCTTTGCTCGGTATTATATTCTTTCCTATGATCTAGCCTCATCGGTACCGGTTATGGTTTGCTGCCATGATCACGGGCAGGGAGAGCTACGGCTAGAGGTGCGGTCAGCATGAGCTCGTCATGAACGAGGACTGACCAGGGCATAATTCCGGCGACACACGATTACAGAGATGTGTCTTTTTATTGTGTTTTCGCGCCACGAGCATGGGATGGATCGCTGTATGAGGTTACTCGGATATGCTGATCGGCACCAGAAGATTGGGCCACTGACAGAGGCCAGCCAGATTTTGATGACCGTTGATGTATGGCTTATTCATGATGATTGAGGCACTGTTCAGCGTGCAGACGAGTGAGCCAGTTGTTGCTGCGAACGACGAGATATCGCCCCAGAGGTTGGAGCTATTGCAGTACGAGTTGTACTAAGAGATGATAGAAGGTCGCTGGTCACCGAGGATGAATGACTAGGACATGTGGATCGTTCGCCTACCCTATGCGAGGTCATCAGATAGATTGATTCCAGCTAGAGACGACTTCACGCGGAGACGTTGAGAGTCGACAGAGACGATCGAATGTCAGAAACCTATTATTTCAAGTTTAAAGTATTCGGAAAGACATGCAGGAAATTCTATAGACCCTCTAGAAGAATGAAACCCTAACTCGACATAATGACCGTGTGAAAGCCTTTGAACCTTAGGGTTTGCGGCAGTTCCGCGGCGTCATTAGTGAGGCTTGGGTTTGCCCTTCTACGGCTGGACCACCGATGCTGTGGTATGTACTCGATACTATTAAACTGTATCCAAGATGTTGAGCTCTTGGAGGATTATGAGGTTTTGACAAATCGATCGGATGGTTCGACTTCTTTCGGATGCTAGGTGGTGAGATGCATTTCTTGGGAGACTCCAGATACGAGGATAGCCGTTGGAGCTCAGTCCATGCAGCCACGACGAGACGAGTCCGAAGCAGTCGACATTAGAGAAAAGTGGAGTAAAGAGGTCCGTACAAGATCTGGATAAGATGACGTTCCACTCCGCCGACATCAGAGATGCGATACACATGCCGAGCCATTGTGCTGGATATACCTTCCAAAAGGAGTCGCGATGAGTATGCAGCCATTCCGGAATAAGAAACAGATATAGTAAAGGACGATGACTTCCGGACAGTTCGGCAGAGACGAGATTTGGGAGAGATCTCAACAGGACCTTTCTGGAATGAATTACGAGAAGACTTGGACCCAGGAGTGGTCATGTTACGCACACCGGCAGGCCAGAGTTCAGGATCGTCGACGAGACATGCTATGAGTGACCACGACAGTTGGCCAGAGGTTCTTAGAGGAAGTGCTTAAGCGGGGACTATTCCGCCATATTTGATTTCGGTATTTTGGGCGATCTATTCGCATGATTGATTTTGATGATTGAGTTTCATGATATTTGTTTTCATGGACCATGGTTGCAGCTACTGAGTATTTACGATTTTTGCACAGTTGTTGCACTTGAGATAGTTTTCGTGCCTTGGTTTCTCATGGTTGTGATTATATGGATTTCATACAGTTGAGTTGATTTATGCGTATATACGTATACGATTTGGCTCTTGCACTCGGTATAGTTCACATATGCTTGCAGTGCAGTGATTCGCATTTTGTGCACTTAGATGCACTGGACTTCGATTTCGATTGTTTTACTCGATATTGTTTTGTGCACTTTGTGCACCTGATTGGATTTTGCGCATGTTCGGCGCTTGATATTGGATTTCATGAATTCGTGCACGATGGATGCACCTGATTTGGATTTTCGCGCATGTTGGGCGCATGTTATGAGATGCGATTTTGGTGCACACCAGATGCACTAAATCGATATTCTTCGTGCGTGTCAGATGCACCTGTCTTTGCTGTCAGGCACACACGTTGCCTATGACAAATGTTGTGTGCACACCTGATGCACTTAGATGTTGTTTCTGTGCGCATGTATGACACATATATGGATTTTGATTTCTGTGCACACCAGACGCACGTAGTATTCATATGCATATTTTGGGATTGATTTCTTATAGAGCAGTACGTTTTTATGACATTTGCTATGTGTTTTCGTACTGAGCAGGACTAGTCAGAGGACAGTACCTGAATGTATTTTGCATGCATTGATAGCTATCGAAGGGAATTCCAAAAAGCGAGCTATAATCTCAGTATTTACCTACGTGTCTGATATGACACGAAACGTTTAAAACAAGAAGACCCTTCTAAATTGTTTCCAAAACGGCGGAACGTACATATTAAACAAAGGATATATATATATATATATATAGTTATTTTCTTACAATAGACGTCCGCCACTGTGCAGTGCTGCGAGCATCGCACAGCGATTTGAAGAAGATTTGGCATGCATTGCTTCCAGATGTTTTAATGATGTATATCATATTGATTTTCCTTTTGGATTTAGACATTGTGTCTTCACCATAACTCCGATGATTGCGGGATGCTGGATGGAGTTTTGATTTTGAGTTACATGCTCATTTTTCATGCGCATACGCTGCGCTACGATTTGTTTTATGTATTTATGACTTCGGAGCCCCGACGACTTGATGGTTTTGCTTAGATGTTTTAGTGTTTGGGGGGAGTTTTAATTTAAATTTGGGGACCGAATTTTTTTAAGGGGGAAGATTGTAACGTTTTGAAAATCGTTTCGGTGAAATTTCGGAAAATCGGTAAAATAAGGGGGTTTTCTGTAAAAAGTCAAAATACAAATATTTTTATTATAAAATTAAATATACATATTCTAGTTATGCAATTGCTAGTATTTGATGTTTATTGAGCCACTGGTGAAATTTCAAATTTTCTGAAAATTTTTCCGAAAATAATTATTTTAATATTATTTTAAGCCGTCACTAATACATTTAATTAGGGAAAATTACAAATTGGAATGAGTTGAAACAAATTTTGTGCATCATAACAAATTAAACAAAATTTTAACATGTTGATTTTCAAATGAAATGAAGCTGCTAAACGGTTTTAGAAAATATCGAAGAAAAAGGCTTAAATAGTGAAATTAATGTAAATAGATATTGAGGTATAACATTTATCATTTTTCCCTCACTCACACTCACCCACACCCTCTCTCCTCTCCCCAAATCAGCAGCAGCCCCATGTTGGCCCTCATTTCCCCACTTGAATTTGCTAAAAGAAAACAAAAGAAAACAAAGGAAATGAAAGAAAATAGTTAATTAAGTATGTGCTTTGACTTTTGGGGTTGACCTACTACTTTCCTCACCTCATTCTCTCTCCCTACTCTCTCCACATGCCTTGGCCGACCCTCCCTCTCCCTCAACAGTAGCCCCTCTCTTTTCTCCCCTCATTTCTCTTGGAAAAAAAAATTTTCATCAAAAATTGCCTCAAAATTCATCAAAAAAATCCAAAAATCCAAATCCAACTCTTACCCATTTTAGTTTAGCCTATAATGCATGGATTGTGGGGGAAAAGAGAGCATTTTGGATGGCTAGATTTCAAGTGAGATCTACAAAATTGTGGAGGTATAATTTTAACCTTGTAGTTAAATTGTTGATTAATGCTTATGTTAGCTTAATTAAGTGTTTATTAGGTTTTATATGGGTTCAAATTGCATGATTGAAAATTCAAGAGAAGGGGTTGTGATCAAATTAGAGTTTTGGGTATTTGGATCATCATTTGTGTGTTATAATTTGAGATCTTAAGTCATGTAAGGAAAAGCTAGTTACTAGTTGCTATTTGTTAGTTTAAAATTTTGCTAATTGTGTTAATTTTGTTAACTAGGTTTTGAGAATTTAATTAATCAATTGGGATAAAAATATAATTAGGGTATTCATGGTATTATTAACATTTTAAATTGTATTTTAATATTTTAGATCATGCAAATCAAAGCTAAATTGTTGTTTATGCATTTTTGCTAAAATGGTTGAAATTTGGGTAAAATTGCAAACTAGTTTTTTTGAACGTATATAGTTTGGTGAAATTAAATTGTGGAAATAGTTTGTATGGCTTATTTAAGTTATTTAGTAAATATTATGGCCATTAGTTTTTTTTAAACATCAAGATTTGTATTAAAACGGTTAATGACCGCTAACTAGATTTTTGGGAAATAAAACGATTTGTTTACTTTTATTGATTTTGATGATTTTAACCTATTCCATATATATGTTTAGTGTTTGTGAATGTGAAAATGAGTGTGTTTGGATTTTTCCGGATGGTTTGACGTTTGTAAATCGACATCGAGAGTTGGTTTGGCTATTCTTGCATGCGTAGGCGATAGGTTCTGACCTATGCGTGATACGCGTGCCGATTTGATTTTCGTATGCTATTTCGATTTCGAATTTGGTTTTAATGCGATACGGTGCGTTATGATATGTAGGTACCCCATGTGAACTTCGAGACGACAAGCAAGCGCGTGGCGACGTCGGCATCGGCGAGCGAGGACCAGGTGAGTAGATTTATATCTACGGGGAGAAGTCGGGTGGATGGCGTATGGCACCCCCGCAGTTCGCAGTGATGTATACGAATACGTATACACTTATATATATATTATGTTGATATGAGACTTTGATGATAAAGGTAGGTTCTAGGTGTTCATGGATTAGTTAGTGTTAGTTGCGAAAGCCTAGAGTAGTTGTTACACCCACACACGCACACACACACATGCATACATCTATGTTATTACCTGTGCGTATATGGGGCTATGTGTTTATGTATTCACATGGGTATGGGACTATGTGTTCACATACTGGATTTGAGGATAGTGTTTGGAATTTGAGGTGAGTCGATGAGATTTGATTTGAGACCAGGAGATCGGTGATTTGGCAGAATTCATATTTGAGATACGTCATGATATTATAGCTGAGTGTTGGACGACGATATCATGTGAATAGTGATATCAATAAAATGATCGACATGTGATCGTGTTATGAGATATGATATGTTAGGATGTTTATGATAGGCCGCATTGGGCGATGTATACTTCCTTATGACGAGATGTGCTGATGATATCGGTTTGTACGAGATTGTCGATCAGTAGTCAGATCATGATTATATTGATGATATTAGTATTGTACTAGACATAGATCAGTACCCGGATTATGATCTTGATAAAGAGGATACCAGATGAATAATATGATGAATGTGATATTGACCGTACCCAGATTTGGGATGCCGTACAACGGATTTACGTACGAGCTATGTATTGATGTTTGATCCGCACTCTTGACTTGGGAATATTGATTTTAGATATGGTATCGGATGTGACATTATCGAGGCGAGATCACCGACTAATATATATATATATATATTCATATGTATCGACTCAGGTGTTAGACGGTTTCCTTACCTTCCATTTAGCTTGATAGCTTAGCCATATAGTTTAGGGTAGTTGTTAGACCATATTAGTTATCGTTGTGTCTAGTATTTAGCTCCCGCTCATTATTGTTGTTCGCTCCGCATCGCCTGCTTACATTATGATTCATATTCTATTATTGATATCATACTGTTAGGACACCAGCACCATTACTGAGGACGCGTATGTACCACGTACACTTACTTGCCGGCTCACACACATTTTCATCGGTAATTGCCATGTCACGAACACTTTAGAAAATACTATTTCATTTGACATAGGCTGTTAGCTAATAGTTTAGACATGATATTAGTGTACTTGCCCTATATGCTAGTTTAGACATTGTAGATATTACTTGCTACTTCATGCATATTGTTATTCATTGATATGCCGCATTCATGGATTTTTATGTCTATATTCACTGTTTACATGCTATTGAGAATTTGGATTCGGATTTTCATGAGATTTCCTGTATTTGGGGGAAAACCGCAAAAACACTTATAAAATTCTTTCTCTTTTTTTTTTAAAAGAAAAGTGCGGTTTTCCCATGGTGTATGAGTCGTCCACCATGAGTTTGCTGATGGATTTCGAGACCCGAGTTCGAGGAGTGGAGGAACCGTTTCGGATACATGGTGGACCCGGTGCGGTACCCCGGGACAAGAGGATCGCAGATGATGGCGTTGAGCCTGGCAGGGGAGCACTACCGACTGGTAATTTTACCCGACGCGTTGGATATCCGGAGGATACCGTCGTGGTCTTGAGATTGATGGTAGGGGACGGTCTGGACTGATGGCGTCCTAGATAGTGGGATTGAGACATACAGAGATATTTGAGATATTGAGGTACAGAGATTGCGACACAGAGATATCGAAATATTTGGATATTTGTTTTGTGTCGATACTAGGCACTGTTTATACTGATTTCATTTATGATATCTCGTTTTTAAAAGATACAGAAATCTCACTAACTTATGAAAGCAGTTTTCTTCAGTACATGCATTCTGTTTCATGCATTCATACATTATCCATATGATATATTGCTACCTGAGGCACTGACACGGGCACATGGGATTACACTTGGATTAGACTTTTACCCTAGCCATTGTTATAGGCTGCTGGTTGTTTATTGAGGATATATTATGATTGTTGACCTAGAATTGCGTTGTTCATGCGATTTCTGTTCGTAGATATTTTTCTACTCACGAGTTGGCAACTCACCCCCGTTGTGCCACAGTTCTTGTAGGTTTTGCCGTACCGGTTTCATTACGGATTGCTGGCACTGCTTCTTTCGGGTGACTTGCTAGTAGGTGGGTTTATTGGTATCGTACCCATCATATTACTTTGTATAATATTATTCAGTTATATCTAGTAAATTCCATCAACCAAACATGTACTTATTTCAGAGATAGAGACCAGTGATGTTATTCTTTCGACCTTGAGTCGCGCGTTGTATTTCTATGGATTTCTCGCTGTTTTGAGTTCCTTTTGAGTTTTGATCCTCTCCCTTGGCGTTGTATATTATATTGCTTGCGTGGTTGTGACCGTCGATTGACGAAGAGCTAGCTCCCGCTTGGAAATGCCTTTTATTCATTTCGTATACTATTCATGTTATATCCCGTTTGGGAGCCAGTATTTATAAAGGAGACTCTGCCGAAATTTTCAGGAAATATTTGATATTTTTAAAAACGCATAATTTGGCTTAAGCTATTAAAACTACTTGATTTAAATTGGTTTTTCTTCACTCTACTACTTTTCTTGGTTTGGATTTCTGAGTTCTCGGCTTATTTAGATTACGTACGCCTCGAGACGTTTTGTAGTTTAAGTGCCGGTCATATTTCGTACTTTCGGGACGTGACAGTATAATACCCACCAGCAGCTCCCTACTAGTCCTGTCCAGTGTACTCATAACCCAATGAGTACCTGCATACTATCTCCAGTACGACGTACTAATGGCTGTGGGACAGACCACCTCCCTTGCTGGGATGAGAAGCGTATACACTGGTCTATTCTGGAGTATCGATGCCCCGCCTCGATAATCCTACGACTAAGGATCTGTATATAATGTGCTTATAGACTAACCAACCCCCACTAGTGTGACTGCCATCACAACGCAGGAAATCAAGCAAAGATGTTAAGGGCTCTACCAATATGTATAAGCGATATACTAAAAGAAACACATGAACATATTGAGCTAGAAACAAATCAGGTAGCATACTACCATTTTGAGCAAGACTGTTACTATATCCGTGTATATTCCAAATTTCCAATATGTAATATACAAAGCAGTATGATACAATAATGGCCTTTAGAGCATATATCACTAGCATTTATGAGTTCTCTAATAGCTATCATGGTGAAGAGATATTCCCTTCTAACAGTGTAATTGATTCTCACCCGCCATCAAAAGATGACGAAGTCCCTGTTGAGGCAAAGAAAGAAGTCAAGAATCACCGGAGGTCCTCATCATTAATATTTGTAGGCCGTTTAGTATTCCACTGCATGTATGTCAGTATGTGACCTTAATATTAGGTAGAAATTTAGCGTGGTGAATTGTATTACTGTTATCCAGCACTCTTCTCAACAACACGTGGTTGGTTAACTATCAACAGCTAACATCTTTCTTTATATATAATATAGAGCTTGAATGGGGGTTGAAGCTTAAATTCCAGCTTTTAAAATTTCCTGATTAACCCCTTCTATTATGTGTTTTTCCTACCAGATCCTCATTATTATTATATACTAGAGCTGGAATCCGACTATTTTTTGATCGGACATGCCTGGAGCACATCATAACCACAATAATGCCCCCGGCTGAGGCCTCCACTTTAATAACCTGAATCCTAGGTTTTTCAAATATCTTTACAAAAAGCACCTTCCAATTTCTTATATTATGATTAACAAAACTCCATATTTACGCAATGAAATTATTTGGTGTCATCTCAATGTTTTGTTAGATAATTCATAATTTCCAATCAATTAAAAATATTAATAACTAAATATAAGGAACTTGCTAAATTACGTAGAATAAAATTTTCATCTCAAACATCACATTAATTTTGGAGAAGAAAAAATGAAATAGAAAATTACTTTGTTTTATAGGAAAAAGCAGGGCCTGAAAGAGAGTCCGTCATATACTGAAAAACAAATTGTATGTCCAATATTACAGCAGAAAAAATAGAAAATTGCTTGATCTACAACTTTTAAAAATTCATTCAAATGAATCTATGCAATTTTATTTCTAATGGTACCAAATGAATGATTCAAAAAACATTATTCATTATAAAATATTGTATGTTTAAGGTTGTGACGCGATCTGGATCGCGTCAAGATATTACCTTCTGTTGATCTGCTGATGGCGGCGATGGGCGGCAGAGATTGGATCCGGAGGCTGTCGCTCCTGAAGCCTGTGGATCTCAATGGGTTTGAGGTTGTGGTCGCCGAGCCACCTGCAAGGAAGTCCCGGGGTGGTTGTACCACCGAGGACCCTCCGACGGTCAAGTTAGACTAGAGATCCGAGCAGAGTAACGGCTTAGTGGAGTAAAAATGGCTTACTTGAACCGTCTGGAAGAAGGGTTTATATAGCGGTGGCAGCAGGCAGGGCAGACACGAGAATCACGCCGGCAGTTACGCTCCCGACGTCACGCCCGTGTGATGAGCGGGATGTCCCATTAATGGCGAGACAGGCTCGTTAATGGGGATCGTGATGGCGTGGAACGTGGGATGTGGCCGGCGGATATTTCGCGCATGGCGAGATACGCGGGATAGCGGTTGCGCCTGTGAGCGGTGTCGTTAGTCAGTCGATGAGACCGAGGAAGATGACCTTGGCGGGAGAGCTCGCGGACGAGCGGGAGAGCCGAGGTATCTTGGTTCTGCGGTAGCTCGGAGACGAGCTGGTAGGCCGAGGGGGCCAACCTTGCCGGGGGCTCGGAGGTGAGCCAACGCTTGTTTATGGGATGGGCACAGGAGTGGTCTGGTCAGCCACTGTAGGTCCCTTCTTGTGAGCCCTGGGACACGTTATCTGCCACGTGTCATGATCTTGGAGATCACCGATATCGAGCATCATCATTAGCCCCCCACTCTCGTCCCGACCAGCTGACGGGTCGGGTCGAGAGTGGTCTGCCGGGCCATCCAAGGTGAGCTCCTTTCCGAAGATATCGTCGGGCGTATCCCCGGATAATCTGTTGTATTTTCTGGGTGATGCCAGCGAATCAGGGCGAGATCTTTGCATAAAGAGGGTGCGCCGGATTGTGCGTACTTTTGCTGAAGCGACGGACCGCGTGTCGGGCGCTGGTTGGCTGACGCGACGGGTCGCAGACCTCTGGCATCCGATGGGATACGGCCAATGTGCGTGTGATAGGTGGAGCGATCGTGGTCGTTGAATGCGAAGAGTTGTTTTGGCGGGAATCGACTGTCGCCGTTGGATGAGGACGCCGGTGGCTATAAATAGGGGTGGGGTCCGCTTTAGGGCCCATCTCTTTTCATATTTCCCTCACTATTGATCTTGTAAGCTCGACGCTCTCCTCTTAGGTCGGATTTCTGCGTTGCCGAGGACTTCTTCATCTTCCTCTCCTTTTTCCTGCTTCTTCTCCTTCTGAGTTGAGTCTGCTTCTCTCTTTGGCAGGACCAATGGATCGATCCGGGACTTTTGGTGCCCTTGGTACTCAGTCCCGGTGTCACGCCCCACTGCCCAGAGTGCGCTGCGATCGGCACGTGATAAAGCCAACCATGCTACCTGTGGCTAGGAAATATCCCTCCACAGTCACATTACGGCTGTTTATAAGATATCAAGAACAGTAGAAATAAATAATCTATCTAGTACATGTCCATCTGCCAGAATAAACGAGTCAAGAAATAATATGCGGAAGCAATAAATCCAATAAACAGTAACAATCTGGAAAATACGTCCCAAATACGGGCTCACATTAGAAAATGAAAGTACGAAAAGGAAAATAAACAAAGCTAAACACTAACATACTCCTCACTGTTCGGCCTGTCGGCTGAAATACTCCTGGTCAGCCTGCGACAAAGATAGAGAATCTGGGCCATGCAGAACCCAGACGTCAGTGCGTCATAATATCAAACAATAATAAATGAATAGGATACATAAGATATGAGGCATGAGTATGAACAGTAATGGGTGTATAACAAGTAACACGGGTATGAAACAGTGAAGTGTATACGTGTGGGTGAAGTGCGGTAAATAATCTAAACTGTGCTACTGGGTTATCTATTCTAAAGTTATTCGAAACCAATTGATGTACTCCTCATATAACTCAAAGAATATGTCCCGTTACCCCCCGGGACTACGGATCAGGATATGTGAACCAAGAATGGTTCTGTCCCGTTAACCCCCGGGACTACGGACCAAGCTGTAAGAGTCACGAATGAATCTGTCCCGTTACGTCCCGGGACCACAGATCAAGAAGAATCATGAATGATTCTGTCCCGTTACCCCCCGGGACTACGGATCAAGTAATACCTTTTTAAGTTACAATCGGTTACACCTTTGATTTCCCCATACCGCCAATGTTATGTGTTCAAGTCAGGTATTGATAAATCTGGAGCTAATGCCAACACGGGATCAAGCAGGTACATGTTTATCTATGTAGACAATAGGATACGTCCGTCAGGACGACAAGTCAGGATTTTCGGCATTAGTAACAAGATCATATATCAAGTTAAGCAGTGGTTTATTAGGTCATGTCAGGTAGTGCACATGTATCAAACGGATGCTCATAATAAAACTGTAGTAAGTACGGATGCACGATAAAAGTACGGATGCACAATAAAACACGGATGCACAAATAACTATCAGGGATTACATCTACAACTCCATGATTACGTAGGATGCAAATTATCAAGCATGGGGTGTTAATATAACAGTAACATGAAATAATGTGATCTGTAGATACAACTAGATATATAATAAATGATACGGATGCACACGGGTATCCGAAAACAGTAAAAATTAATATGGATGTACAAAGCAATTAACATGTGATATTTTTATTCATATGGATGCAAAATATATAACATGGCATGTAGCAAGATAAACTTACATGCGACTAGATATGTAAATAACGGTATGGATGCATACGAGTATCGAAAAACTGTAAAATTGTAATATGGATGCACAATGAAATAAACATGTAATATTCTTATTAATATAGATGCGAGTATAATAATATAGCCTGTATCAAGCTACTTGCATGCAACCAGATATGTAATTAAAGATATGGATGCATATGGATATCCGAAAATAGTAAAACAATAATATGGATGTACAATACAGTCAACATGTGATATTTTTATTCACATGAATGCAAAATATGTATCATAGCTTGTAGCAAGGTAAACTTGCAGGCGACTAGATATGCAAATAACGGTATGGATGCATACGAGTATTGAAAAACTGTAAAATTGTAATATAGATGCACAATGAAATAAACATGTAATATTCTTATTAATATAGATGCGAGTATAATAATATAGCCTGTATCAAGCTACTTGCATGCAACCAGATATGTAATTAATGATATGGATGCGTACGGATATCCGAAAATAGTAAAATAATAATATGGATGTACAATGCAGTCAACATGTGATATTTTTATTCATATGGATGCAAAATATGTATCATAGCATATAGCAAGGTAAACTTGTATGCGACTAAATATGTAATAAACTGTACGGAGGCGAACGGATATTGTAAAACTGTAAAACTATAACATTGGATGCATAACTAAACAATATGTAATATTATTATTCGCATGAATGCAAAATATAGTAGTATAGCATGTAGCAAGATGAACTTGCCTGAACGGATCTCACGACGGGGTGCGTACGCTGCGTCCGATGTCGGGTAAACGTCGCAATGCACACGCGTGCACGAGACATGACCAAGCAAAGCAAGAACACGACTACGCTGGCTGGGGACGTCCATTGGGTTGCTCGGATCGTCGGCGGCGGCACAGCTCCGGCGATCACCGGAAAACACACGAATCAAGAAAAAGAAAAGAAGAAGGAGAAGAACAGGGGTTTGGTGCTCTGGGTTGGCTCTTGAGTCAGAGAGGAAGGAGAGGGGGTGACATCGACGATGGGCCGTCGACGGCAAGGATGCAGACGGGGGTTTTTCGGCGAGGCAATGGATCAAGGTTCTTGGTTTCTTGGGGTCAGTTTCTGTGCAGGGTTCTTGCTGGGTTTGAGAGTGTAGGAGAGAGGAGAAGAAGGAGATGAAGACGGTGATGAGTGGAGTTGACGAGGTCGACGGGGCAGGCGAGGTCGTAGGCCCAAGGTAGTGTCCATGGGGAGTTGCAGGGTTTCCTACAGGGAAAGCTCAGGTGTGCAGGGTTCGTCGGGGTGTTTGCAGGGGCTCGGGAGAAGGAGGTGATGGTGACGAGGGTGAGGTGAGACGCCGGCGAGGGTCGGAGCTCCAGCGACGAGAGTGTAGCGAGGGTGTCGTGGTCATGGGTATGGGTTGCAGGAGGTGCAGGGGTTCGTCGCGGGGTGAAGCGAAGTGGAGGAGGAAGAGGAGGCGGTGATGAGGCCGACGAGGGAGTCGGTGGTGGCGAGAGGCGAGCGCGGCGTGGGTTCGAGCGTGGGTTAGGGCTGAGGCGTGGGAAAAAAATGAGGAAGGAGAGAGGAGAACGTGCATGTGTTTATTAAAAGGTTTAAAAAAAATAAAAGAAAGAATATATCTTACTGTAGAGGAGAGAAAGAGAGGCTGATGTGTTTCTTAAAGAAAGATTTAAAAAAAAATATTTTTTAGTTACGTATAAATTAACAGTTAAAATATTTTAGCTTTAAAATGTATGTATTAATAGTTGAAATATAATATTGATTATATTTGAGATTTTGGCTAAAACAAAAAGAGTCTAAAATACGTCCGGGTCGGGTCTAAAATTATGGTTTCAAAATATGGATAATATACGTATCAATCAAAACCAAAATAGGATATCCGGGTAACGAAAATACATAACCCCAAGAACGGATGCACGTAGCGTGCATGTGCTATCCAAACGGGCCCGTTTCACTGAACGGGACGAGAACATGATGTGCGGATGCTACCACAGGGTCAGGGGTATGATACTGGCCATGCTAGATATTTTTAAAATATTTTATTTGACTTTTTTTGTTATACTAAAAAAATGCAGATGCCAGATATAATACCAGTATGCAGTATAAACAATATTAAAAGTACACGGATCCTCGCAACTAGCCGGGATAAATCATAAACAGGAATCAAGATGGGTTTCCAGTAAGTGGGTCGGGTCGGATGGAAAGACGGATACCAATACACTATTCGTATGCAAAACACAATAAATCAAGAATAACCACAAATAAAGAAATACCCAAAATAGAACTGGTATAAATGAACTAGGGTGTTATATTATACCCAACTACAAAAAGAATTTCGACCTCGAAAATTCCCGGAACAAGAAAAGATAAACAAATATGAATCTACAAGAAGAGATCTGGAAACTTCTGTCGAATCTCTTCTTCTCGTTCTCAAGTCGATTCTCCGTGCGAGCGATTCCCCCAAGAAACAAGTATGAGAGGGATAACCTTGTTCTTAAGGACCTTTTCTCTTCGATCAACAATCAATATCGGTCGTTCTTCAAAGGTCAAATCCCCCTTTACAGTCAGCTCCGAATGATCTAGCATGTGTGTTTCATCTCGAACATACTTACGGAGTTGAGATACATGAAATACGTCATGAACACCCGCCAAAGATGGTGGTAAAGCCAATCGATAAGCCACTTCTCCAACACGCTCAATAATCTCGAAAGGCCCCACGAATCGAGAACTAAGCTTGCCTTGACTCCCAAAACGAATCACTCCTCTAGTCGGTGATATCTTCAAGAATACAAGATCACCAACAACGAACTCTAGAGGTCTTCTTGATGTATCGGCCCAACTCTTCTGCCAATCCTGTGCTGCCTTCATGTGATTTCGGATAGTGTTAACCTTCTTTACTGTTTGCACGATCAAATCCGGTCCCAACAATCTTCGTTCTCCAATATCGTCCCAACAAACGGGTGAGCGACACTTGCGACCATACAATGCTTCGAAAGGAGCCATCTGAATAGTCGCTTGAAAGCTGTTATTGTAAGAAAACTCCACCAAGTGTAGATGATCCTCCCATGAGCCCTTGAAATTTAACATGCAAGCTTTCAACATGTCTTCAAGAGTTTGGATCGTTCTCTCCGACTGGCCATCTGTCTGAGGATGATAAGCAGTGCTAAATTTCAATCGCTGTAACACCCGAGCCCAATGCTACTAAATTTCAATTTCTGTTTGAGCGTAGTGTGGTACTCATTTCACTTATCTTGCTTGATTGTTATTTACTGTAAATTTTACCCGGCAAATCCATTCCTGCATATAACAATTTATGGCATCTAAAATAAAATTAAAAATATTCATCTTGGCCTGCTTGACACCCCTAACCCCGTTGTTGCGTCCGTGCGTCGTATTCTCGTCCCGTTCAGTGAAACAGGCGAGTTTGGACGGCTACGTGCACGTACGTATGTCCGTTTTGGGGTATGCTTTTTGATCATAAAATACTTCAGTTTCACTTTTGGATCCAGCTTAAAATTCTATTATTTCAATTTCAAATTTTTGGACCCGACCCGGACGCGATTTGGAAATGTTTTACTTTGCGCCAAAACCCCAAATTTTTTAATATTTTAAAACCATCATATATTTTTCTTAACTATATATATATTACTGTTCCCGTATAATCCTTTAAATCTTTTTATTTTTTATTCTCTTAACCTAATCTATTCCCTTAGCCAATCATCCTTCTCCATTTCCCATGGGCCCCACTCCCACTCTTTCTCTCCCCCGTCCCTCTCTCTATCTCTCTCTCCCTTATCTCTCTCTCTCCTTTCTATATTATATACTCCCATCTCCTTTCTTTTCTTTTTAAAAAGAAACGCAGCAACCCAACGTCGCGCTGAACCCCAGCCGCCTTGCCCTCGCCGCCGCAGTCCAACGCCGGCACCACCACCACCGGGCTCGTCGTCCCCTCGCCCTCGATCGAGCCTCCCTCTCCTCGCCACCTCCTCCTCCTTCTGTCGTGTACCCGAGCCCACGCCTACACCCATTAAACCCTTGCTACCGCCGCCTTCCCCCTCGCCGCTGCAGCCCGTCGCCGACGACTTCTCATCACCATCTCACCACCCTCATCACCATTACCTCCTCCCCTCTTCTTCCTCTCTTCCTCCCCCGAGCACCCGACTTCAACCCTGCATCTTCGCCGCGGCCACCTGCAAACCCCCTGCACACCGTCGGACCGCCGTGTGTCGCCGCCGGCGACCCCGTCCTCGTGTCCCCGGCCTCGCAGGCCCCCCTCGGTGAGATAACTTCTCTCCTCTCTTCCTTTCTTCTTTCCTTCTCTGCTAATATGTTTCTTGATCGGCAGATCTCTTCCGCCGTCGTCGTAGGCCACCGTTGGAGCTCCATCGACCTCGTCGTCATCCTCACATCTCCCCTCTAGATAAACCACAAGGGCAGAACCTTCGTAAGCCTTCTCTTCTTCTTTGTTTCTTTTCTTTCTTGATTGCAATTCTTGACCGTCGCTGTTTTGCATCTCGCCGGAATCCGGCGATGCCGACGACGTGACCCGACGTTCCAGCGAGGTGCCCCGACCCGTGTGGCTCCAGTGTTCGTCGTTTGGGCTCATTCCATGAACCGTGCGCCCGTCGCGAGTTTCCCCGCCGACATTTATCGTTCCGTTTTTCCCGGTTCGCGACCCTTCGAGACAAGTACCCCTTGCTACATGCTATACAATATTTACATATATATTATGACACCCTAAACCTGTAAATTTAACTTCGGTATGATCACTTCTCATTTTCATGTACAATATTGTTACATATCATTTTATCTTTAAACTTGAAATCTACAGTTGCAATTGAACCTAATAATCACATTTACCGTTTAATCACATTTTTATATTGACATGGCTTATGGCATTTATCTCTACAGTTTTGTTCCATTCGGACACTCGTATGCATTTTAACCTGTAATAGCTGTATTGAACCTTTATATAAATCATTGCACCTCTAAAGTGCTTAAACTTGTTAACATGATTAAAATGCCATAATTGTCATACTGCATTCGCATAACATTGAAATCATCTCGGTGACACAACCGACAACTGTACTACTGATTCAGTGAATCTGCCTATTGCTTACTTTATTGCTTAGATCATGTTAATGATAACCATGCTTGATTGTATAACTGATTGTGAGCACACCCATGATATTGTTTACATCTTGACCTGACTGGCTACATATATATTGATCTACCCGACATGGTACCGTATTCTGCTTGACTTGACATGATGTACCATGACCTGACCCGTTACCTGATCTTGTGTCTAATGCCAACAAACCTGACATGTAGTCCTCATGGACCGTTCCTGTTGTCTATCCAGACAAACCTGTTTACCTGATCCTGTGTTGGCATTAGTTCTTTGATTTCGGAATACCTGACTTGACTTACACATATAATTTGGGGGTATGGGGAAATCAAAGGTGAAACCTGACTTATAACTCAACAGTTCACTACTTGTACTGATCAGTTTTAGAGGCCAGGCCCGCCTCGTGACGATGCTGCTGACATCGTTGGTCTTTATCCTTTCCCCGTTAGTGCCTAGCGGCACGTCTCGGTTTCAGCCCGAGAGTCTTAGACCGTGGTCCCGGGCATGCACGGGATACTATTGAGTTATATCGATGATTCTTCAATTTGGTTTCAAAGACTTTAGAACAGAGAACCTGATAGAACAGTTTAGTTTACCCACTGCACACTACCCTGCACTGCTCTGATTCATATTATTGTTACCCTTGCTTTATTCATGTTTATATTCGCATTGCCTGTTTATTATTTTATTACTTAATGACTTGACGCGCCGACGTCTGGGTTTTGCATGGCCCGGATTCTCCTACCTTGTTGCAGACTGATTAGGAGTTTTGCCGCTGTTAGACGAGCGATGAGGTTCCTGTCGGTACGTAGTTTCACTCCAGGTGTTTCATTTATGGTATCTTTTGGCTTCCGCATATTGTTATCTCTTGACTCTTTTACTCTGGCTTATGGACATGTACTAGATAGTTATTTTACTTTCCTGTTCTTGATATCTCCACAGCCGTAATGTGACCGTGGAAGGATTTTTCCTATCCACAGGTAGCATGGTTGGCTATGTCACGTGCCCATTTTAGCGTACTCTGGGAAGCGGGGCGTGACATGGTTCTTTTGGTATCAGAGCCATAGGTTAGTTGGGTTGATTCTTTTGTAGTTGGGTATTGTACCCAATACATGAATCCGAATACCCGTGTTTAGGAAACATGTCCTGCTACCTTGCCGTTTTACCATTCTTGAATCACATTCTTCCTGATTATATCTTTTACGATGTGCAAACTTCCTTTGCATATCGACTCGAAAACCTGATTTCTTGTTATCTCTAGGACTTAGGCGACTTGGGTGGAGTTAAGTAATTGTGGCTATGATACCGCGGCATAGTTATAATGCGGTACTCTATTTAAGTAACTTGGAGTTCTAGCCTTGATCTACATTTTGAATCTATCATCATGCTAATGTTGGGTGTTTTTTATATGGCCGGTAAGAATTTGAAGACGTACCAAGGCGTGTGGACGAAGCCGCCATGCTTGGAATGATAAGGGGAGTGCTGGAGAATCAAAAGAAACAGACCGAGCTGATCCAGCAACAAGCGGACTCGTTTCAGGAAGGTTTGCAGATCATTCAGCAGTCTGTGAACAATGTTGGAGTTAAGCCAGTTGACCGAGTAGGGACAGTAGCAGATTTCAGACGTTTGGGTCCGTCTACATCTACTGGTTTGGAGGAGCCGTTGCCAGCGGAGCAGTGGCTAGTTGACACAGAGAACTTACTTATTGCGGCACAGATTCCAGATGACAAAAGAGTTGATGTGGTACGCATTCAGTTAGTGGACTGCGCCCGAGAAGGGTGGCTTGTGGAGGAGACCCGCTTGCCCAAGCCGATCAAGTGGGCGGATTTTTCAAAGAGTTTCCTGGAGAAGTTCTTCCCGCGTACCGCACGGGAGGAAATGGAAGAGAAGTTCTTCGGGCTAAAGCAGAATGGAGCACCCATAGATGTGCATGCAGCAGAATGGACGAGACTCAGTAGATTCGCTGGAACTTTAGTTGCCAACGATGCAGACAGGGCACGGAGGTTCATGCACAGCTTGGACATGGACATCCAGAGGCAGATTGTCTCCCTGGGTTTGACCACTTTCTCACAAATACTTGCGGCAGCCCGAGAGCGGCAGAGTTTATCTGGATAAGGGAGAGTTTGCAGCAGACAGCAGTTGCGGTAAGGAAGTAGTTCTGTCGGGCCAGTCGAGTTTAGGGCTAGGCCGACAAACAATATTCCTGCATCAATGGAAACTGATGAAAGTGAGGAGCCAGCTATTGTTCGTGATTTTATGGACGTGTTTGAAGATATATCGGGTTTACCGCCGAAGCGAGACGTGGAGTTCGCAATTGATCATATTCCTGGTGCAGCGCCAGTATCCAAAGCGTATTATCCAATGGCACCAGTGGAGTTGGAAGAAGTCAAGAAACAGGTTGCTGAATTGCTTGAAAAAGGTTGGATTCGAAGCAGTAACTCGCCTTGGGGAGCTCCAGTTCTTCTAGTAAAGAAGAAGGATGGCACAAGAAGGATGTGCATCGACTACCGAGAATTATATCGGGTGACTATTAAGAACAAGTACCCGATCCCTCGCATTGGCGAACTTTTCGAGCAGCTTAGTGGCGCGAGGGTATTCTCGAAGCTGGATTTACGATCCGGATATCATCAGGTCCGAGTGAAAACAGAAGATATTTGCAAGACGGCGTTCCGAACTCGGTATGAACATTACGAGTACTTAGTGATGCCCTTCGGAGTAACGAATGCGCCGGCAGTATTCATGGACTTGATGAACCGAATCTTTTCACCGTTCTTGGACCAGTTTATCGTGGGTTTTATTGACGATATTCTGGTTTATTCGAAGAGTTTTGAAGAGCATGCTGAGCATTTGAAGATCGCACTGCAAACGTTGAGACAAGAGAAGTTATTTGCGAAGATGAGTAAGTGCGAGTTTTGGCTGGAAGAAGGAAAGTCTTGGGGCATGTTGTGTCGGGCGATGGAATTGCCGTCGATCCCGAAAAGATTATAGCGGTTCGAGATTGGCCGATTCCAAAAGTGTTGTGGAGATAAGAAGTTTTCTTGGACTCGCCGGGTACTACGGAAGATTTATGGAGAACTTTGCTCGTATGGCGGAGCCGTTGACCAAGCTTACGCGCAAGGAGGTACCTTTTGTATGGACGGCTAAGTGTGCGTTATCTTTCGAGACGTTGAAGCAGAAGTTGATAACCGCCCCTATTCTGACCATGCCAGACAATTTCGGAGGATTGGTGATTCACAGCGACGCATCTGGGAAAGGATTGGGATGTGTTTTGATGTAGCATGGGAAGGTTGTAGCGTACGCATCGAGACAGTTGAAGACCCATGAGAAGAATTACCCAACTCATGACTTGGAACTTGCGGCTGTGATTTTCGCTTTGAAGATTTGGAGACACTATCTTTTGGGCGAAAGGGTCAAAGTTTTTACTGATCATAAGAGCTTGAAGTACGTGTTCACACAGAAGGAGCTTAGTATGAGGCAGCGTAGATGGTTGGAGCTGATGGCTGACTACGATCTTGATCTTAAGTACCATCCGGGAAGGTTAACGTCGTGCCGGATGCGCTTAGTCGGTTACCAGCAATTCAGGTGTTAACTACGCAGAAGGAGATCGTTGCAGATTTTCGAAGATTTGACTTGGAGGTTGTGTTACCGCATTCTACGGGACAGTTGATGCAGCTGCAAGTACATTCATTATTGATCGAGAATATTAAAGCAGCACAATCGCAGGACCCTAGACTGCAAAAGTTTCGAGAACAGGTTGAAGACGGACTATGAACAGATCTATTGATCCACGAAGATGGTTCATTAAGGTATGGTAGCCGTTTATGTGTGCCAAAGGGAGATATTCGTGAAGAGCTGATGAAGGAGGCACACAGTTCAGCTTATTCTGTACATCCAGGAGGCACAAAGATGTACCGAGATATTCGACAGCATTTCTGGTGGGAAGGCATGAAACGGGAGATTTCTCGTTTTGTGGCTAAGTGCTTGGTGTGTCAGCAAGTTAAGGCTGAACATCAAAGAGTTGCTGGTTTATTGCAACCACTTCCGATTCCTCAGTCGAAGTGGGAACATATAACCATGGATTTCGTGACGGCTTTACCGCGGAGTCCAAAGGGCAACAATGCTGTATGGGTTATTGTTGATCGGTTGACCAAGGCAGCTCACTTCATTTCTTTCCGGGTTGGTCAATCAACAGAGATTTTGGCAGAGCGGTACATGCAAGAGATTGTAAGATTGCATGGAGTACCGGTGAGCATCGTGTCTGACCGGGACACTCGGTTCTTATCACACTTTTGGCGGAGTTTACAGGAAAGTTTGGGGACTCGATTGAAGTTTAGCACAGCTTATCATCCTCAAACTGATGGTCAGTCGGAGAGAACGATCTAAACTCTTGAGGATATGTTGAGAGCATGCATGTTGGACTTCAAGGGTTCATGGGAAGATCATCTACATTTGGTGGAGTTTTCTTACAACAACAGTTTTCAGGCAACTATCCAGATGGCTCCATTTGAAGCTTTGTATGGTCGTAAATGCCGTTCACCTGTTTGTTGGGACGATGTCGGTGAACAAAGATTATTGGGACCAAATTTGGTTGTGCAGACAGTTGAGAAGGTAAACACTATCAGAAATCATATGAAGGCAGCACAAGACCGACAGAAGAGTTGGGCAGACACGTCAAGAAGACCTCTAGAGTTCACCGCGGGTGATTTGGTGTTCTTGAAGATATCACCGACTAGAGGGGTGATTCGTTTTGGAAGTCGAGGAAAGCTTAGTCCTCGATTCGTTGGACCCTTTGAGATCTTGGAGCGTGTTGGTGAGGTAGCGTATCGTTTGGCGTTACCGCAGTCCTTGGCAAATGTGCACGATGTGTTTCACGTATCTCAACTCGTAGGTATGTTCGAGATGAAACACACATATTGGATCATTCGGAGCTAACAGTACGAGAAGATTTGACTTTTGAGGAGCGACCGATGTCGATTGTGGATCGAAGGGAAAAGGTTCTTAAGAACAAGGTTATCCCTCTTGTACTTGTTTCTTGGGGAAATCGATCGCATGGAGAATCAACCTGGGAACGAGAAGATGAAATCCGGCAGAAGTTTCCTCACCTTTTCTTGTAGTTATCTATCTTTGTATTCTTGGAATTTCGAGGACGAAATTCTTTTTGTAGTTGGGTATAATGTAACACCCGAGCCCAACGCCACTAAATTTCAATTACTGTTTGAGCGTAGTGTGGTACTCATTTCACTTATCTTGCTTGATTGTTATTTACTGTAAATTTTACCCGGCAAATCCATTCCTGCATATAACAATTTATGGCATCTAAAATAAAATTAAAAATATTCATCTTGGCCTGCTTGACACCCTTAACCCCGTTGTTGCGTCCGTGCGTCGTATTCTCGTCCCGTTCAGTGAAACAGGCGAGTTTGGACGGCTACGTGCACGTACGTGTGTCCGTTTTGGGGGTATACTTTTTGATCATAAAATACTTCAGTTTCACTTTTGGATCCCGCTTAAAATTCTATTATTTCAATTTCAAATTTTTGGACCCGACCCGGGTGCGATTTGGAAATGTTTTATTTTGCGCCAAAACCCTAAATATTTTAATATTTTAAAACCATCATATATTTTTCTTAACTATATATATATTACCGTTCCCGTATAATCCTTTAAATCTTTTTATTTTTTATTCTCCTAACCTAATCTATTCCCTCAGCCAATCATCCTTCTCCATTTCCGGTGGGCCCCACTCCCCCACTCTCTCCCCCTTATCTCTCTCTCTCCTTTCTATATTATATACTCCCATCTCCTTCCTTTTCTTTTTAAAAAGAAACGCAGCAACCCAATGTCGCGCTGAACCCCAGCCGCCTTGCCCTCGCCGCCGCAGTCCAACGCCGGCACCACCACCACCGGGCTCATCGTCCCCTCGCCCTTGACCGAGCCACCCTCTCCTCGCCACCTCCTCCTCCTTCTATCGTGTACCCGAGCCCATGCCTGCACCCATTAAACCCTTGCTACCGCCGCCTTCCCCCTCGCCGCTGCAGCCCGTCGCCGACGACTTCTCATCACCATTTCACCACCCTCATCACCACTACCTCCTCCCCTCTTCTTCCTCTCTTCCTCCCCCGAGCACCCGACTTCAACCCTGCATCTTCGCCGCGGCCACCTGCAAACCCCCCGCACACCATCGGACCGCCGTGTGTCGCCGCCGGCGACCCCGTCCTCGTGTCCCCGGCCTCGCAGGCCCCCCTCGGTGAGATAACTTCCCTCCCCTCTTCCTTTCTTCTTTCCTTCTCTGCTAACATGTTTCTTGATCGGAAGATCTCTTCCGCTGTCGTCGTAGGCCACCGCCGGAGCTCCGTCGACCTCATCGTCATCCTCACATCTCCCCTCTAGATAAACCACAAGGGCAGAACCTTCGTAAGCCTTCTCTTCTTCTTTGTTTCTTTTCTTTCTTGATTGCAATTCTTGACCGTCGCTGTTTTGCATCTCGCCAGAATCCGGCGATGCCGACGACGTGACCCGACGTTCCAGCGAGGTGCCCCGACCCGTG
This sequence comes from Agapanthus africanus, assembly GCA_030015575.1. Classification (NCBI taxonomy): domain Eukaryota; kingdom Viridiplantae; phylum Streptophyta; class Magnoliopsida; order Asparagales; family Amaryllidaceae; genus Agapanthus; species Agapanthus africanus. Next base: position 139,941,389 of record CM057350.1, read on the forward strand.
TGGCTCCAGTGTTCGTCGTTTGGGCTCATTCCGTGAACCGTGCGCCCGTCGCGAGTTTCCCCGCCGACATTTATCGTTCCGTTTTTCCCGGTTCGCGACCCGTCGAGGCAAGTACCCCTTGCTACATACTATACAATATTTACATATATATTATGACACCCTAAACCTGTAAATTTAACTTCGGTACGATCACTTATCATTTTCATGTACAATATTGTTACATATCATTTTATCTTTAAACTTGGAACCTACAGTTGCAATTGAACCTAATAACCACATTTACCGTTTAATCACATTTTTATATTGACATGGCTTATGGCATTTATCTCTACAGTTTTGTTCCATTCGGACACTCGTATGCATTTTAACCTGTAATAGCTGTATTGAACCTTTATATAAATCATTGCACCTCTAAAGTGCTTAAACTTGTTAACATGATTAAAATGCCATAATTGTCATACTGCATTCGTATAACATTGAAATCATCTCGGTGACACAACCGACAACTGTACTACTGATTCAGTGAATCTGCCTATTGCTTACTTTATTGCTTGGATCATGTTAAAGATAACCATGCTTGATTATATAACTGATTGTGAGCACACCCATGATATTGTTTACATCTTGACCGACTGGCTACATATATATTGATCTACCCGACATGGTACCGTATTCTGCTTGACTTGACATGATGTACCATGACCTGACCCGTTACCTGATCTTGTGTCTAATGCCAACAAACCTGACATGTAGTCCTCATGGACCGTTCATGTTGTCTATCCAGACAAACCTGTTTACCTGATCCTGTGTTGGCATTAGTTCCTTGATTTCGGAATACCTGACTTAACTTACACATATAACTTGGGGGTATGGGGAAATCAAAGGTGAAACCTGACTTGTAACTCAACAGTTCACTACTTGTACTGATCAGTTTTAGAGGCCAGGCCCGCCTCGTGACGATGCTGCTGACATCGTTGGTCTTTATCCTTTCCCTGTTAGTGCCTAGCGGCACGTCTCGGTTTCAGCCCGAGAGTCTTAGACCGTGGTCCCGGGCATGCACGGGATACTATTGAGTTACATCGATGATTCATCAATTTGGTTTCAAAGACTTTAGAATAGAGAACCTGATAGAACAGTTTAGTTTACCCACTGCACACTACCCTGCACTGCTCTGATTCATATTATTGTTACCCTTGCTTTATTCATGTTTATATTCGCATTGCCTGTTTATTATTTTATTACTTAATGACTTGACGCGCTGACGTCTGGGTTTTGCATGGCCCGGATTCTCCTACCTTGTTGCAGACTGATTAGGAGTTTTGCCGCTGTTAGACGAGCGATGAGGTTCCTGTCGGTACGTAGTTTCACTCCAGGTGTTTCATTTATGGTATCTTTTGGCTTCCGCATATTGTTATCTCTTGACTCTTTTACTCTGGCTTATGGACATGTACTAGATAGTTAGTTTACTTTCCTGTTCTTGATATCTCTACAGCCGTAATGTGACTGTGGAAGTATTTTTCCTATCCATAGGTAGCATGGTTGACTATGTCACGTGCCCATTTTAGCGTACTCTGGGAAGCGGAGCGTGACAATCGCGTCCCCAAACTTTCCTGTAAACTCCTCCAGAAGTGTGATAAGAATCGGGTATCACGATCGGAAACGATGCTTACAGGTACTCCATGCAATCTCACAATCTCCTGCATATACTGTTATGCTAATACTTCCATCGACTGACCAACTCGAAATGGTATGAAATGAGCTGTCTTGGTTAATCGATCAACAATCACCCAAACTGCATTATTACCCTTTGGAGTCTGCGGTAAAGCTGTCACGAAATCCAGGGTTATGTGTTCCCACTTCCATTGAGGAATCGGAAGCGGTTGCAGTAAACCAGCTACTCTTTGATGTTCAGCCTTAACTTGCTGACACACCAAGCACTTCGCTACAAAGCGGGCGATCTCCTTTTTCATGCTATCCCACCAGAAATGCTGTCGTAGATCACGGTACATATTCGTGCCTCCCAGATGTATGGAATATGCGGAACTGTGCGCCTCCTTCATAACTTCTTCGCGAATGTCTCCTTTCGGCATACACAAACGGCTACCATATCGCAACGTACCATCCTCATGAATCAACAAGTCCGTTCGAAGTTCCGCTTCAACCTGTTCTTGAAACTTCTGCAATCTTGGATCCTGTGACTGCGCCACTTTAATAGTGTCGATCAACGACGACTGTACTTGCAGCTGCATCAACTGTCCTAAAAAATACGGTAGCACGATCTCTAATTCGAATCTCCGAAAATCTTCAATAAGCTCCTTCTGTGCTGTCAACATCCGAATTGCTGGCAATCGACTAAGCGCATCCGGCACTACATTAACTTTTTCCGGATGGTGCTTGAGATCAAGATCATAGTCAGCCATCAGCTCCAACCATCTATGCTGCCTCATGTTAAGCTCTTTCTGCGTGAACACGTACTTTAGGCTTTGGTGATTGGTGAATACTTTGACCTTTTTGCCTAATAAGTAGTGTCTCCAAATCTTCAAAGAGAAAATCACTGTTGCTTGCTCCAAATCATGAGTTGGGTAATTCTTCTCATGGGACTTCAACTGTCTCGATGCGTAGGCTATAACCTTCCCATGCTGTATCAGAACACATCCCAAATCTTTCCCAGATGCGTCGCTGTGAATCACCAATCCTCCGGAACCGTCTGGTACGGTCAAAATAGGAGCGGTTATCAACTTTTGCTTCAACGTCTCAAAAGCCGAAGTACAACTATCTGTCCAAACGAACGGTACTTCCTTCCGCGTAAGCTTAGTTAAAGGCTCAGCCAATCGAGCAAAATTCTCCATGAACCTTCTATAATATCCAGTAAGTCCAAGAAAACTTCTGATCTCCGCTACATTTTTCGGAATCGGCCAATCTTGAACTGCAGCAATCTTTTCAAGATCAACGGCGATTCCATCTCCGGATACGACATGACCCAAAAACTTCACTTCTTCAAGCCAAAACTCGCACTTGCTCATCCTTGCATATAATCTTTCTTGCCTCAATGTTTGCAGTGCGATCTTCAAGTGTTCTGCATGATCTTCTAGGCTCCTCGAGTAGACCAGAATATCATCGATAAACACCACAATAAACTGGTCTAAGAACGGTGAAAAGTTTATGTTCATCAAGTCCATAAATATCACCGGTGCGTTTCTAACTCCGAATAGCATCACTAAATACTCATAATGTCCATATCGAGTTCGGAACACAGTCTTTCCAATATCTTCTGATTTAACTCGAACTTGATGATATCCGGATCGCAAATCTAGCTTCGAGAATACCCTCACGCCACTGAGTTGCTCAAACAATTCTCCAATGCGAAGGATCGGGTACTTGTTTTTAATAGTCACCCGGTTTAATTCTCGATAGTCGATGCACATCCTCCTTGTGCCATCTTTCTTCTTGACTAGAAGAACTGGAGGCCCCCAAGGTGAATTACTGCTGTGAATCTAACCCTTCTCTAGCAATTCGGTAAGCTGCTTCTTTACTTCTTCCAACTCCACTGGTGCCATCGGATAGTACGCCCTTGAAATTGGCGCTGCACCAGGAACAAGATCGATCGCGAACTCCACATTTCGTTTTGGCGGTAAACCCGATATGTCCTCGAACACGTCCATGAACTCTCGAACTACAGCTGGCATTTCTTCCTTTTTCCATCGACGAAAGAACTGCACTTGTCAGCCTAGCCCTAAACTCAACTGGCCTAACAGAACTGCTACCTCCAGCAAAAACAAACTCCGGATGTCCGGGAATCTGGAAAATCCCTTTCTTTGCCCTACAATCAATGTGAGCGTGGAAAGTGCCGAGAAAATCCATTCCCAAGACGACATAAAACAATGGGATACACCATAATCGAATAATACTAATGCGAAAAAATCATGAACAAGTAAGATACCGGAAACAACTTCATCTGAAACCAAGACACTGAAGAAGATAAGCACGGTAAACATGATTCAAGCTTGTGATAAAACATGAACTGGTAAGCAATGAAACCGAGAGAAACAAGGTAATACAATGGCCTTAAAACAAGGAAGTGAATCAAGAATAGGACTCCAAATTACTTAAATAGAGTACCGCATTCTAACCATGCTGCAGTTCATAATTATAATCACATAACTCCGTTCAAGTCGCCCAAATCCTAGTATCAGAATAGAGAGAAACAATAGGGAACCAGAAGATTTCAAGTCGAGATGCAAAGTTGTTTGCATATCGTCAAGACAAGGGTCAAGAGAAAGATATGATTCAAGAATCACGATAACAATGTGGCAGGACATGTTCCTAATTACAGGTTTTCTGATTCGTGTATTGGGCCCAATACCTAACTACAAAAGAATCAAACTCGATTAACCTAAATCCTATGGCTCTGATACCAAACAAACCCTGTCACGCCCCGCTTCCCAGAGTGCGCTGCGATCGGCATGTGACAAAGCCAACCATACTACTCGTGGCTAGGAAATATCTCTCCACAGTCACATTACGGCTGTCTATAAGATATCAAGAACAGTAGAAATAAATAATCTATCTAGTACATGTCTATCTGCCAGAATAAACGAGTCAAGAAATAATATGTGGAAGTAATAAATCCAATAAAAGTAACAATCTGGAAAATAAGTCCCAAATACGGGCTCACATCAGGAAATGAAAGTACAAAAAGGAAAATAAACAAAGCTAAATACTAAAATGTTCCTCACTGTTCGGCCTGTCGGCTGAAATACTACTGGTCAGCCTGCGACAAAGATAGAGGATCTGGACCATGCAAAACCCAGACGTCAGTGCGTCATAATATCAAACAATAATAAATGAACAGCATACACGAGATATGCAGGTATGAGTATGAACAGTAATGAGTGTATAACAAGTAACACGGGTATGAAACAGTGAAGTGTATATGTGCGAGTGAAGTGCGGTAAATAATCTAAACTGTGCTACTGGGTTATCTATTCTAAAGTTATTTGAAACCAATTGATGTACTCCTCATGTAATTCAAAGAATATGTCCCGTTATCCCCCGGGACCACGGATCAGGATATGTGAACCAAGAATGGTTCTGTCCCGTTACCTCCCGGGACCACGGACCAAGCTGTAAGAGTTACGAATGACTCTGTCCCGTTACCTCCCGGGACCACGGATTAAGAAGAATCACGAATGATTCTGTCCCGTTATCCCCCGGGACCACGGATCAAGTAATACCCTTTTAAGTTACACTCGGTTACACCTTTGATTTCCTCATACCGCCAAGGTTATGTGTTCAAGTCAGGTATTGATAAATCTGGAGACAATGCCAACACGGGATCAAGCAGGTACAAGTTTGTCTATGTAGATAACATGATACGTCCGTTAGAACGACAAGTCAGGATTGTCGGTATTAGTAACAAGATCACGTATCAAGCCAAGCAGTGGTGTATTAGGTCATGTCAGGTAATGCACAGGTATCAAACGGATGTTCATAATAAAACTGTAGCAAGTACGGATGCACGATAAAATTACGGATGCACAATAAAACACGGATGCATAAATAACTATCAGGGATTACATCTACAACTCTATGATTACGTAGGATGCACATTATCAAGCATGGGGTGTTAATATAACAGTAACATGAAATAATGTGATCTGTAGATGCAACTAGATATATAATAAATGATACGGATGCACACGGGTATCCGAAAACAGTAAACATTAATATGGATGTACAATACAATCAACATGTGATATTTTTATTCATATGGATGCAAAATATATAACATGGCATGTAGCAAGATAAACTTACATGCGACTAGATATGTAAATAACGGTATAGATGCATACGAGTATCAAAAAACTGTAAAATTGCAATATGGATGCACAATGAAATAAACATGTAATATTCTTATTAATATAGATGCGAGTATAATAATATAGCCTGTATCAAGTTACTTACATGCAACCAGATATGTAATTAAAGATATGGATGCGTATGGATATCCGAAAACAGTAAAACAATAATATAAATGTACAATGCAGTCAACATGTGATATTTTTATTCATATGGATGAAAAATATGTATCATAGTATGTAGCAAGGTAAATTTGCATGCGACTAGATATGTAAATAACGGTATGGATGCAAACGAGTATCGAAAAACTGTAAAATTGTAATATGGATGCACAATGAAATAAACATGTAATATTCTTATTAATATAGATGCGAATATAATAATATAGCCTGTATCAAGCTACTTGCATGCAACCAGATTTGTAATTAATGATATGGATGCGTATGGATATCCGAAAACAGTAAAACAATAATATGGATGTACAATGTAGTCAACATGTGATATTTTTATTCATATGGATGCAAAATATGTATCATAGCATGTAGCAAGCTAAACTTGCATGCGACTAGATATGTAAATAACGGTATGGATGCATATGAGTATCGAAAAACTGTAATATTGTAATATGGATGCACAATGAAATAAACATGTAATATTCTTATTAATATAGATGCGAGTATAATAATATAGCCTGTATCATGCTACTTGCATGCAACCAGATATGTAATTAATGATATGGATGAGAATGGATATTCGAAAACAGTAAAATAATAATATGGATGTACAATGCAGTCAACATGTGATATTTTTATTTATATGGATGCAAAATATGTATCATAGCATGTAGCAAGGTAAACTTGTATGCGACTAGATATGTAATAAACTGTACGGAGATGAACGGATATTGTAAAACTGTAACATTGGATGCATAACTAACTAATATGTAATATTATTATTCGCATGAATGCAAAATATAGTAGTATAGCATGTAGCAAGATGAACTTGTCTGAACGGATCTCACGACGGGATGCGTACGCTGCGTTCGACGTCGGGTAAACGTCGCAATGCACATACGCGCGCATGGGACGGGACCAAGCAAAGTAAGAACATGACCACGCTGGCTGGGGACGTCCACTGGTTTGCTCGGATCGTTGGCGGCGGCACAGCTCCGGCGATCACCGGAAAACACACGAATCAAGAAAGAGAAAAGAAGAAGAAGAAGAAGGAGAAGAACTGGGGTTTGGTGCTCTGGGTTGGCTCTGGAGTCAGAGAGGAAGGCGAGCGGGTGACGTCGACGATGGGCCGTCGACGGTGAGGATGCAGGCGGGGGTTTTCCGGCGAGGCAATGGATCATGGTTCTTGGTTTCTTGGGGTCAGTTTCTGTGCAGGGTTCTTTCTGGGTTTGAGAGTGTAGGAGAGAGAAGAAGAAGGAGATGGAGACCGCGATGAGTGGAGTCAACGAGGTCGACGGGGCATGCGAGGTCGTAGGCCAAAGGCAGTGGCCGCGGGGAGTTGCAGGGTTTCCTACAGGGAAAGCTCAGGTGTGCAGGGTTCGTCGGGGTGTTTGCAGGGGCTCGGGAGAAGGAGGTGATGGTGACGAGGGCGAGGTGAGACACCGGCAGGGGTCGGAGCTCCAGCGACAAGGGTGCAGCGAGGGTGTCGTGGTCGTGGGTATGGGTTGCAGGAGGTGCTAGGTGCAGGGGTTCTTCGCGGGGTGAAACGAAGTGGAGGAGGAAGAGGAGGCGATGACGAGGCCAACGAGGGAGTCGGCGGTGGCGAGATGTGAGCACGGCGTAGGATCGAGCTTGGGATAGGGCTGAGGCACGAGAAAAAAAATGAGGAAGGAGAGAGGAGAACGTGCATGTGTTTATTAAAGGGTTTAAAAAAAATAAAGGAAAGAATATATCTTACTGTAGAGGAGAGAGAGAGAGGCTGATGTGTTTGTTAAAGAATGATTTTAAAAAATATATATTTTAGTTAAGTATAAATTAACACTTCAAATATTTTAGCTTTAAAATGTATATATTAATATTTGAAGTATAATATTGATTATATTTGAGATTTTGGCTAAAACAAAAAGAGTCCAAAACATGCCCGGGTCGGGTCTAAAGTTACGGTTTGAAAATATGGATAATATACGTATCAATCAAAACCAAAATAGGATATCCGGGTAACGAAAATACATACCCCCAAGGACGGATGCACGTAGCGTGCATGTAGCTATCCAAACGGGTCCGTTTCACTGAACGAGACGAGAACATGATGTGCAGATGCTACCACAAGGTCAGGGGTATGATACTGGCCATACTAGATATTTTTAAAATATTTAATTTGACTTTATTTGTTATACTAAAAAAATGCAGATACCAGATATAATGCCAGTATGCAGTATAAACAATATTAAAAGTGCCCGGATCCTCGCAACTAGCCGGGATAAATCATAAACAGGAATCAAGACGGGTTTCCAGCAAGCGGGTTGAGTCGGATGCAAAGACGGATACCAATACACTATTCGCACCCAAAACACAATAAATCAAGAATAGCCACAAATAAAGAAATACCCAAAATACAACTGGTATAAATGAACTAGGGTGTTACACCCGGAGGGGGGCCGTCGGTGCGGCCGTGCTTTCGGCTGAACCGAGCCCCGCACCAAATGTGCCGCCGATGGCGGGGCTGTCAGTCTCGTCACGAGCTCCTAATGATCACCCTGGCGGAGGCCAAAGGCGTCCAGGGTTCCCGAGCCCCAGACGAGGGATGCAGGAGAGGACGAAGACAGGGATCCCCTTAAGAGGAAAAGGACAGTCTTTCGTGCGCTACCGTCGGAGATTCCTGCGGGGGTTCCCGTACAGGAGGTGGACTCCCACTTCGTGGTCCCGTCGTGGCTTTCCGTTGCTGCCAGCGTTCTTTCCGGTATGGAGGAGTCGGCCGGGGGCCAGATGCCTCGGGGGACCCTTAGGGCCCAAATGGCGGCTATCGCATAGGAGGCGGTTCAGGTATGTACTCCCTCATGTGTTGTTTTGAGCGCCCTCTTCTTAGTTCAAGTGTCCCTAAGTCTCTCTGCCGTTTTTCGCCAGGTCATTCAGCACTGCGCCCTCGTTACTCGTATGGAGGCCGAGGGGGCCTTCCATGCTGCGAAGTCAGCAGAAGAGTCTTCTTCGGAGGCCGAGGATCTGCGACTCGAGCTGCGTCTGGAGAAGGAGAGGATGGCTGTCCTTGAAGCCCGATACGCCGCCACGGAGCTCGCCGTCTTGAAGTGTCGGGAGTCTTATCACTGCCTAAGTGAGTCCCACCGAGTTGTCGAGGCGAAGTTGATGGAACTGGCCGATCTGTTTGCAACTATGAAGAGGGCGAGGGATGCCAGCAGGCGGGATGCTGAGGCGGCGCTTCAGGCGGCGGAGGTCGCTGAGACTGGGGCTAGAAAAGCCGTGACTGATTACAAGGAGTCGGACCAGTTCTACGTCGTCCTCGGCGAGACCTCTGCCATCGCATGGAACAAAGCTCTTGACGCCGTCAAGGAGCAGTTTCCGGAGTTTGCCGATGGTGAGCTCCGTGCTCGGGTCCCACTTTCGGTGGTCATTCCTCCAGATGATGGTGATGAGGGAGGCGACGTCTAGGCGGGGCCTGTGGCCAAACCCCTTTTTGTTTCTTTTTTTTTTTGCTTTTCCTCCTCTCTCTTTTGTAAGCCTCCGGAATTTTGTAGGCCTCCGGGCATTTTTGTAAGGCTGGGGAGCACACAGTACCCTTGTAAAAGCTTTGACTTTGTGAATAAAGATTTTTGTTTTTGCAGTAGTGTTTGTGCTCATATTTTCCTTTGTCGTTAAGCACTCATATTTGCACAGCACTGCCTTCGTTTTATGTCGGTTCTTTATCTAGCGATCACACATCGAGTTGAATCTGTTCGTTTGCCGAGTGCGCAACGACCGATGCGAAGACGGTATCTCCATGGCCCTGAAGTCGAGGTGGAGATTGCTTAGACGTAGAACCAGATGCCTCTTGGTGAGGTCATGTTCCTTAGCGTGGGAAGCTTGGAGAGGCATGCTGATGATCGACCGAGCAGGGTAGCTGCCTGGCGCCTCTAGGAGAGGGATTTGATCCCTGGAGTTTTAAGGTATTGAAATTCCAGCGGGGGATGGCTGAGCATGGTAGCTGCTCGGTGCCTCTTGGCGAGGGCTTTGATCCCTGGTGTATTGGGATAGGGAGCTACTAGCCAGGGATAACCGAGCAAGGTTGGACCCGGTTGCCTCTTGCGAGGGCTTTTGATCCTTAGCGTGGGAGGGGCCATGAGTGGCTTACTGAGGACGGGGCCGAGCAGGGTAGCTGCTCGATACCTCTTGGCGAGGGCTTTGATCCCTGGTTTGTTGGGGTAGGGAGCTACCAGCCAGGGATAACCGAGCAAGGGCTGGTCCGGTTGTCTCTTGCGAGGGCTTTGATCCTTAGCGTGGGAGGGGCCGTTAGTGGCCTACTAAAGATGACTGTCACGCCCCGCTTCCCAGTGTACGGCGAAGGGGACGCGATGAGGCCCGCTACGTATATACTTAGAAGTACATACGCTAAGCGTAACTAAGCAATATAAAGTAAATACACAAGAGACAAGAGTATAAAAAGAACAACAACTTTTATTAATAACATCCTTTGTACAATACATGGAAAGGAAAATACAACTGAAATAAAGATGCCTAAACAGTGGCATAACAGGAAATGAAAATACGGAAAAGAACAAGGTACAATATCTAGAGCTCGGGGTCTTCGTGTAACGGTTCCAAGTCTTCACCGGTGGGCTCGATCTCAGCTTGGTCCAACGCACCTGACGACATTCAAAGAAGAAAGAAACAGAATGTCGTCAGCGAACAGATCGCTCGGTAAGTCCCAAAGATAAGGGGAGAAATAGAATAGACAGAGAGTAAGAGAGAGAGGGAGATGGTGGCTTTTATATTGTTATATTATTGTAGTATGGTGTTAACGCTGTTGTTGTAGCTTGGTACAGAAGGATGCCAGTGTATACGAGAGGGGTCTCAGTATGCTAGAGACCAGGGCAAATGGAAGTACAAGGCTCCGTTATACAACCCGGAACAATGGCAATTGGATTCATGTTAGGTGTCTTAATCTTACCGTCTCGTGCCACCTTTAACACCTTCCGTACCAATCTACCCCTTAAACCCCGCGATATCTTGTTTGTATTGTTATCTTGTAAAATTGTATTGATCGCATGATTGACTGACTGACTGACCGAAACCATGATATCAGAAAACGGTTATAACCGTAGAGTCATGTAAATGGAATACTGGGAAAACATGTAAAAGGAATATATCCATGGTTCGGTTCGGTCAAGTGATATAGATTGTTATTTGGATTCTGGGATTCCTGTGTTCATTTTGAGTTGGAATATTAAAGAATGTATATATTGACTTGAATCATATTCAAGTCAGAATTAGTCAGACTCTAATCCGAGTCAGACTAAAAGAAAGGTAATTTGAAGTTCTGTACTTGTTAGGGGCCTTATTGTAATTTATAAAACTTGAGGGGGTTTTATGTAAAAAGTACTATTGTATAGTTTTCAAGATACACCCCAAGTATTTATTATTCGTCTTTATTGTTATAATGAGTGTAAATTTTATTTGTGTTATTCTAGTGAATATATCCTAATAAAAGTATTAATTGATTTATTTAAAATTCATGGTATTTTAATGTAACTTTTAATCTTGTAATTTTTTTTAGAAAAAGTGGAAACTTTATATTATAATAAAATAGTTGTTTAAATGATAATTATATATATATTAATACAAGAATAATTTTATATAAATATTTTTATTTTCCAAAATCTCATTTTTCTTAAATGTCGTATTTTAAACCTTTCGAGACCGAATGCTCCTTGCGGAGGTCTGAATCTCGCACTACTAGCCCGCGGGTGCACGATGAACCGTACTATCCCTAACGGGTTCCCCAAAGGTGGGTTGTAGTGGCGCTTTGCTTAGGTTTAATAAATACTATTCATTTAGAAAAACGGTTTTATAAGTATAAGGTATTTATTTGTAAATTTCCGTATTTTAGTTTCTAGGGTTTCCTAAGCCAACTAGCCTATTTCTAAGGTCTAAACGATAAGTCATTAGAAGCCTCAAATCGCCTCTTCACCGCCAATTGCGGCCAGGTAAGTGCCAGGTAAGTGGGAAGGAACCACAGTAGTGGGCCTAATTAAAAACCACTAGCCTAGACACACTTGCCTAGACACCACAAAGTCAGTTTAGATAAACGATTGATATCCATGACATATCGTAATTTCATTTTAAAAGATTTTGTTTTAGAATTGTGTACAACTTAAAGCTTCCAAGAAAGGTTTATAAAGATAATGGTATTTTAGTGAAAAGTCTTGTATTTTCGTATTCTATGTTTTGACGTTTATCAGTTAGGGTTATATTTGTGTGTGTGTAGAGGTAGGTCATTATCTCATGACTTATTTTAAGGTTTAGTGAAGTTTAGAGGTTAAATATGATATATTAAACATGAAGGTATTTAAACGTAAGAATACGGTATTTGAAAACGTTATCATTTCATGTGTGAAAACTCATTCAAATTGATTTCTACAAGTTTATTTACCAAGATGAACATGTTTAGGAATGAGAGAATTGATTAGAAGTAGAAAAATAAACTTCATGGTATTATTATGAAAAGAATACGATATTACAAGAAAGCTATCATTTCATGTGAGAAACTTTGTTTAAATTGATTTCTATGTGATTAATAGTCATCATGAATATGTTTAGGTATATGGATTAAGTGACAAGTGGGATTTTGTAGAAAAAACGAATCGGAAATCGGTTTGTTCCGATTTCTGTCGGGTTTCATAAAGTCGTATTTTCTTTCAAAGAAAAGGAAGATAGAAAGAGTGGGACTTACGGGGTTTGGACACGTTAGAGAGTGAGGGGGAGGTAGAGGGTTTGCCGGGCGTCGAATCGTCGTGAGGAGTCCTAGCACGATCGCCGGAATTCGCCGTCGATTTCGGCAGCGCTTCGCCTTTCGCTCGTACCGAGTTCTCTTGAGAATTTGAGAGAGTGGACTTAGGTTTGTAGGGTGAAATAGTAGAGGGTAGGGGTGTTTATATAGGGCTAGGCTAGGGTTAGGGTTTTGATTAAAAAAAATATTTAAAAATATAAAAATTCATTAAAATATCATTAAATTTGGGAGTAAAAGAGATTTAATGAGAAAATGATAACTGTTCTGGAAAATTAAAGTATGCAGGGGTGTTGACCAAGTCAACACGGAATTTTTCTGTGTTGATGATCCGGCCGGCGGCGCCGGCCGATTCGGCCGATCCGCCGGCCGACTTGGCCGAGTTGGGCCGAGTCGACGGCTCGTTGGGTGGGGTTTCATTTGGGGGGAATTTTGGTGTACTTCATTTTTTGTGTGCGGCATTAATTTTGTGTGTTATGGCTGTTTGACTGTTGACTTTCCAAAAAAATTAAAACAAAATAATATAAAAATAATGTGGGGTATGGGATTCAAACTCTGGTGGCTTGGTTCAGCAGTGCAAGGTATTACCAATGAGCTACAAGCTCCTTCTTGTAATTATTGTGTTATTTAATTACTTAAAATGATAGCAGCAAGAGTAAATACTTCAAGTATACATTAAATTTTAAAGTGATTTCTTGTACACTAAAAATGGAGTTATTTCATTCTTGTAGCTTGTAATTAAAAACAAAAATAATTACCTAAATCTTGTGCTCAGGCTAAAATACCCTTTTGTGGACTTTAAAAATATTTTGAAAAAAATTTTTGTATAGGAAAAAGTGTATAAGAAAATTAGGGTTGTTACAATGACCGAGTAGGGTTACTGTCCGGTGTCTCTTGGCGAGGGTTTTGATCCCTGGTTTGTTAGGGTAGGGAGCTACTAGCAAGGAATAACCGAGTAAGGGCGGGCCCGGTTGCCTCTTGCGAGGGCTTTGATCCTTAAGGACGGGCCGAGCAGGGTTACTGTCCGGTGCCTCTTGGCGAGGGCTTTGATCCCTAGTTTGTTGGGGTAGGGAGCCACCAGCAGGGATAACCGAGCAAGGGTAGGCCCGATTGCCTCTTTCGAGGGCTTTTCATCCTCAGCACGGGAGGGGCCGTAAGAGGCCTACTAAGGATGGCCGAGCAGGGTTACTTCCCGGTGTCTCTTGGCGAGGGCTTTTTGTCCTTAAGGATGGCCGAGCAGGGTTGCTGCCCGGTGCCTCTTGGCAAGGGCTTTGATCCCTGGCATTGTGGGGGTAGGGAAGCTACCAGCCAGGAATAGCCGAGCAGGATAGCTGCAGGGCTGCCTCTTGGTGAGGGCTTCTATCCTTGGCGCTGGAGGGGCCGTGGGAGGCCTGCCAAGGATGAACCAAGCAGCGAAGCTGCTCGGTTGCCTCTTAGTGAGGGCTTAGATCCCTGGCGTTGTGGGGTAGGCGAGCTACCGGCCAGGGATAGCCGAGCAGTGAAGCTGCAGGGCTGCTTCTTGGCGAGGGCTTCGATCCCTAGCATTGTGGGGGTAGGGAAGCTACCAGCCATGGATAGCCGAGCAGGGTAGCTGCAGTGTTGCTTCTTGGCAAGGTCTTCGATCCCTGGCGTTGTTGGGTAAGGAAGCTACCGGCCAGGGATAACCGAGCAGGGTAGCTGCAGAGCTGCCTCTTGGCGAGGGCTTCGATCCTTAGCGCTGGAGGGGCTACGGGAGGCCTGCCAAGGATGAACCAAGCAGTGAAGCTGCTCGGTTGCCTCTTGGGAAGATTGTCAGTCGCGAGTGACACGTGCCACGAACGCGTGGAGAACGCGAAGCATTTCGGAATGTCGTGCCAGTTTCGCCACGTGGCGGCGTGGCATTGGGGTAGTTGCTGCAATTCCAAAGATTCACGCTGGCATGCCCGAGAATCCGGGTCTTTGAAGATTCTGCTTGAAGCTATAAGTAGGGAAGGAGATGGCAGTTCCTTTGGCACCGCTTACTTTCAAGATGACTGGGCGCGTGTATTTGATCGGAGAGATTATCACCCTTGGTGATGTCTCCTTGTATGACCAATCGTTGTCCGAGGAGGGGTACCGGGGAGTGGTTCAGCGCCTCGAGGATCACTTCGGCCATCTCCTCCCTCGGCGGTCGTCCTTTCTCCAGCTCCTGGTGTACGCGATATGGAGGAGGTCCCCGGGGTTGGACAACCCCTTCACTGAGGAGCTTCTGGACGAGGCGCTTGACAAGGTGCATTCGATCTTCCTGTTCGGTCTCATCTCGAAGGCCAGGCACAACTGATCCTTGCTCTGATTCTTGAATGTTTCAAGATGATGTACATCGTGGGTCAAGGCTCTACGGGCGGTGAGTCGGGTGCTTCTGCAGCGTCCCGGGTCCGCATGCAGCGTCGGCAGGAGCGGGCTGCAGCGGTGAGGGCCCGGTTGATGGAGATCTACTCCGAGTATCACTAAGAGTACTTCCTCGATCCCGTTCCACCTCTTTTGTAACCCCCTTTTTTGTAAGGCCGAGGAGCCCAGAGTACCCTTTTGAATTAATAAGATTCCTCTTTTTGCAATGCTCTAGCGTTCCCTTCTTATTATTTAAGTAGAAAGAACTTTTTAGAAAAATTTACATTGCCTTTGAGAAAGGAGAGGTACACACTCGTAGGTATCCGTTTCATTGGTACAACTTAAGCTTCTCAGCGTTGTAAGGCCGTGGAAACTTGCGGCCGTCCGCGTCCAGTAAGCGGTAGGCCCCGTGTAACAACTCCAATTTTTGTATACTTAAATTTGAATTAAATTTGAAGTATACTTGGAGTATTAATGTTGCTGATAACACTTTAAGTATCTATCTCTCTACAATAATTACAAGAAGGAGCTTGTAGCTCATTGGTAATACCTTGCACTGCTGAACCAAGCCACCAGAGTTCAAATCCCATACCCCACATTATTTTTAATATTGATTTTTTTAAAACCTTTAGAATACCAAGAGTTTACACGTGCATATCTCACAAAAACCCCACTACACCCAAACATGTAACACTTGCAGGAGTTACATGAACCGTCGGGGGGGATCCAGGCCACCGGACTCGGTCGGGAATCGGCCAACTCGGCCTTGACTCGGCCGACTCAGTGATCCGACCGAGTCACGGCCGAGTCACCCCCAATTCGGCCGATTCCGGCGATGGTCACAACATGAAAGTTGTGTCTTTTCATATTCCCTACGCACCTGAAAAGTTTCAGCCTCATACCACTTCCAGAGCTCTTTAAAAACCCCAATTACTCTACTTTTAATACATTTTTATTACATTTTATCACATTTTTATTTTTAACTTTTCATCTATCCTAACCCTAGCCTAACCCTATAAATACCAACCCTACACACTACCCTCTCACCCCCAAAATCTTGAGCCACTCTCACAAAAGTTTTCCAAGAAGTGTGTGCTTTGAAAACAAGTTCGCGGCGAAGCTCCGACGAGATTCTGACGGAATTCCGGCGACGTGCTTTGAAGCAACCGGCGACGAAACCACCCCTCGGTCTTTCTTCCTAGTTCTCTTTACTCTTTAGAAGAGCTTAAAACCCGTAAGTCCCATCCCTCTCTCTCTTTTCTATTTCTTAAAATACGGAAATATGAAACCCGACGGAAATCGGAACAAACCAATTTCCGATTCGGTTTTTCTACAAAATTCCACTTGTCACCTAATCCATGATACCTACCCATATACATGATGACTATTAATCACATAGAAACCAATTTAAACAAAGTTTCTCACATGAAATGATAGCTTTCTTGTAAAACCGTATTCTTTTCATAAAAATACCATAAAGTTTGTTTTTATTGTTCTAAATAAATCCCTCACTCCTAAATATGTTTATCTTGATCACTAAACTTGTAGAAATCAATTTCAATGAAATTTCACACATAAAATGATAACGTTTTCAGATAACGTTTTCAAATACCGTATTCTTGCGCTTTAATACCTTCAAGTTTAATATATCTTGTTTAACCTCTAAACTTCACAATACCTTAAAATAAGTCACGAGGTAATGACCTACCTTTACACACACACAAATATAACCCTAATTGATATATGTCAAAACATAGAATACGAAATTACAGGACTTTTCACTAAAATACCATAATCTTTATAATCTTTATTGAAAGTTTTAAGTTGTAAACATTTCTAAATAAAATCTTTTATAAAATGAAAGCACGATAGGTCATGGACATCGATCGTTTATCTAAACTGTCTTGTGGTGTCTAGGCAAGTGTGACTAAGGCTAGTGGTTTTTAATTAGGCCCACGACTGTGGTTCCTTCCCACTTACCTGGCCGCAATTGACGGTGAAGAGGCGATTTGAGACTTCTAATGACTTGTCGTTTAGACCGTTAGAAATAGGATAGTTGGCTTAGGAAACCCTAGAAACTAAAATACAGAAAACTATAATCTTTTACAAATAAATACCTTTTATTTATAAAACCGTTTTCCTAAATGAATAGTATTTGTTAAACCTAAGCAAAGTGCCACTACAACCCACTTTTGGGGAACCCGTTAGGGATAGTACGGTTCATCGTGCACCCGCGGGCTAGTAGTGCGAGATTCAGACCTCCGCAAGGAGCATTCGGTCTCGAATGGTTTAAAATACGGCATTTAAGAAAAATGAGATTTTGGGAAAATAAAATATTTATTTAAAATTATTCATGTGTTAATATATATATAATTATCATTTAAACACCTATTTTATCATAAGATAAAGTTTCCAATTTTTTCTAAAAATTACAAGATTAAAAGTTACATTAAAATACCATGAATTTCAAATAAATAAATTAATACTTTTATTAGGATATATTCACTAGAATAACACAAATAATATTTACACTCATTATAACTATAAAGACGAATAATAATTACTTGAGGTGTATTTTGAAAACTATACAATATTACTTTTTACAATAAACCCCCTCAAGTTTTATAAATTACAATAAGGCCCCTAACAAATATAGAACTTCAAATTATCTTTCTTTTAGTCTGACTCGGGTTAGAGTCTGACTATTTCTGACTTGAATATGATTCAAGTCAATCTATATTCTGTATATTTCAACTCAGGATGAATACATGAATCCCATGATCCAGTTAACAATCTATATAACCTGACTGAACCGAACCATGGACATATTCCTTTTACATGTTTCCCATTATTCCAGTTACATGACTCTACGGTTATAACCGTTTCCTGATATCATGGTTTCGGACAGTCGGTTAATCAATCTTACAATCAATACAATTTTACAAGATAACAATACTGTTAAAAACACTACGGGGTTTAAGGGGTAGATTGGTACGGAAGATGTTAAAGGTGGCACGAGGTAGTCAGATTAATACACCTAACCTGAATCCCATTGCTGTTGTACCGTGGCTTAACGGTTCCTTGTACTACACGTGCCCTAGTCTCTGGCGAGTGAGACTCCCCTCGTATACACTGGCATCTTTCTTTACCAAACTACAAACAACAGCGTTAACATAACATTACAACAATAGTTTACACTTTAAAAATGTATCTTCTTATTCTGTCTTCTCTACTTCCCTCTTACCTTTGGGACTTACCGAGCGATCTGTTCGCTGACGACATTCTGTTTCTCTTTTCTTTGAATGTCGTCAGGTGACTTGGACCCGGCGGAAGTTGAGCCATCACAAGAAGATTTGGAGCATTTTGCCGAAGACCCAGCAGTATAATTTCATTGTACACTTTTCTTTTCAGTACTTTCCATTTCCTGTTATGTCAATGTTTAGGCATTTTTATTTCAGATGTATTTCCTTTTTCATGCATTGTACAAAGAATGTTAATAAATAAAAGTTGCTGTTCTTTTTATACTCTTGTCTCTTGTGTATTTATTTTATATTGCTTAGCTACACTTAGCGTATGTACTTCTGAGTACATACGTAGCGGACCTCGTCGCGTCCACTTCGCCGTACACTGGGAAGCGGGGCGTGACACCCCGCCGGGAAGTACTTCGGAGGCGAGGAAAGGACCGTCCCATTTTGGGGAGAACTTATGCAGCCTGCCTTGATCGACGAACTCGTTTCGCCGTAGGACCAGGTCTCCGGTCTTGAAGGAGCGACGCTTGACCCACGCGTTGTAGTATCGGGCAGTTTGCTGCTGATAGGCGGCAGCCCTGATTTGAGCCCGGTCCCGTTTCTCCAGCAAGATGTCCAGGTTGGTCCGTAGTGCAGTGGTGTTTGCTTCGTCGTCGAAGTATTCGATCCCGTGAATGGGTAGCCCGATCTTCGCCGGGACCATCGCCTCGGTCCCGTAGTAAAGGCTGAAAAGGGTTTCCCCGGTGGAGGTCTTCTTTGACATGCACAGGGCCCATAAGACCCGGGGCAATTTCTTGACCCAACCGCCTTGGCGTCCTTCTAGACGGGTTCGGAGATCTCAGAGGACGTCCCGGTTAGCAACCTCGGCCTGCCCCTTGCATTGGGGATGCGGGACCGCGGCAAACTTCATGAGGATATGATATTCGTTGCAGAAATCCTTCACTTTCTCGTTTTCGAAGTTCATCCCGTGGTCGGTGATGATACACCTCGGGATGCTAAACCGGTGTATCAGGTTGTTCTGCAGGAACTTAATGGTCGTGGTGGTGTCCGGTCTCCTGATGGGGACAGCCTCGATCCACTTCGTGAAGTAATCTACTGCGATGAGGACATATTTGTGCCCGCCCTCCCCGGTAGGGAACTGGCCTATCATGTCCAATCCCCACTGGGCGAACGGCCACGGGGAGGTCAGTGCGGTCAGCTCGATAGCCGGAAGGCGAGGTATACTTCTGTGGAGTTGGCAACTTTTGCATCTCCTGACGAGCTTTTGGGCGTCCTCGTGAATAGTTGGCCAGTAGTACCCCTGGAGCAATGCCTTCTAGATTAAGGTTCGGGCCCCTTGGTGTGCGCCGTCGACCCCTTCATGGATTTCACGGAGGACGTAGTCGGGTTCGTAGGGGTCGACGCACCGGAGCAGGGGCTAAGTGAAGGATTTCTTGTAAAGGTTCTCATTGCTCCAGACGAAGTGACGGGCTTTGGCCCGGAGACGGCGGGCTTCTCCCCGATCTTCTGGGAGTGTACCGTCCCTTAGGATTTCCATGAGGGGCTTCCTCCAGTCCTGGACATCTTCCTGCGCTGTATACACATGAAGTATTGTCGTACTGTCTTCCACGCTGGGCCATGGCAAGGTTTCGAAGAGGATAGACCGCTTGTTGTCGGCCGAGTAGGATGAGGCCAGCTTGCTCAGGGTGTCGGCTTGGGCATTGAGCTGCCTGGGTATTTGTTCTATCTGGAATTCGTCGAAGTTCTTCCGAAGTTTTCTTACCTCGGCCAGATATTTTACCATTAGAGGTTCCCGAGCCTCGAAGTGGCCGGTCACTTGGCCAATGACTAGGGCTGAGTCACTATGGATTCCAATTGTCTTCAGCCCCGGCCCGGAGGCCATGCGAAGTCCAGCCAGCAGGGCCTCGTACTCTACCGCATTGTTTGAAGCCTTGAATCCGAGCTTTAGGGAACATTCCATTTCTTCCTCGTTCGGGCCCCAAATGATAAGGCCGGCGCCACAGCCTTCCTCGGTTGAGGACCCATCGACATAGATGACCCACTCAGGGACCGAGTCGGGTCTCCCCACGATCGGGTGTTGATCCGCGAGGGTCGGCGCGGGTTCCGATTCCTTGCCGAGGATGGTGCACTCGACGATAAAGTCGACCAGGGTTGTGCTTTGATGGCCTGCCTCGGGCAGTATTTTATGTCAAATTGGGACAACTCCCACCTCCACTTCTCTAGGCGGCCTGAGGATTCGGGTGAGGCGAGGATAGCCCCCAGCGGGCCCTCGGTGAGAACGAGGATAGTGTGCGCTTGGAAGTAGTGTCGTAGCTTCCTTGAGGCCACAACGAGTGCCAAGACAATCTTCACTATGGCTGGGTACCTCGTTTCCGTGTCTTTGAAGACGTGGCTCACGTAGTACACCGGCCTCTGCGCTCCGTCATCCTCTCGAACGAGCACTGAGCCGGCTGCTTGGTCGGATACCGCTAGATACAGTGATAGCTCGTCTCCTTCCACTGGTCGGGTGAGTAGCGGTGGCGTCACAAGATGTCTTTTTAATTGGTCAAAGACGGTCTGGCACTCTTTTGACCACTCGAATCTCGGGATTTTCCTTAGAGTTTTGAAGAATGGGAGGCACTTTCCCCCAGACCTTGACATGAAACGGCTCAGAGCGGCTACCCGCCATGTCAGTCGCATGATCTCGACGTTAGTCTTGGGTGCGGTCATGTTGAGGATAGCGTCGATTTTTTCCGGGTTAGCCTCGATCCCACGGTGGGTGACCACGAAACCGAGGAATTTTGCTCCGATGACCTCGAATGCGCATTTGGTGGGGTTCAACTTCATCTTGAACTTGCGGAGTACCTCGAAGGCCTCACCCAGGTCCTTGGAGTGGTCGGTCGACGAGACCGATTTGACGAGCATATCATCGACGTAAACTTCCATGTTCCTGCCGATCTGTGGCTTGAACATGCGGTTGACCAACTGTTGGTACGTAGCTCCGGCGTTCTTGAGGCTGAAGGGCATCATCTTGTAGCAGTATACCCCCCGGTCTGTTGTGAATGTGGTAAGGTCTTCGTCTGTCGGATTCATACGGATCTGATTGTAGCCGGAGAAGGCATCCATGAAGCTCAATAGCTCGTGGCCTGCCGAGCTGTCGACGAGCTGGTCTATCCGAGGTAGGGGATAGTTGTCCTTAGGGCACGCCTTGTTGAGGTCGGTGAAGTCGACGCACATATGCCACTTCCCGCTTGACTTCTTGACTAGGACTACGTTCGCTAGCCACTCCGAATAGGGCACACTCCGAATGAAGTCGGCGGTGAGGAGCCGATCCACTTCGTCCTCGATAGCCTTCTGTTTGACCGGGGTGAAACTTCGCTTTTTTTGTCTGATGGGTCGGGCCGTAGGATCTATCCTGAGCTTGTGAGATATAACTTTGGGGTCAATCCCAGGCATGTCAGAAGGTGCTCAGGCAAACACGTCGGAGTTGTTTCTGAGGAAATGATCCAGGTCATCTCGCTGAGTTCCTGTGAGAAGCGACCCGATTTGAACGAGTTTTTCGTCGTCCCTTTCCATGAGGGGGACCTCTGTCAGAGGCTCCACTGGGGTCCCTCGGACCTTTTTTTGCTCGTCACGAGTGTCCAGAGAACCCTTGATGTCACCTTCACCTTCGACATCGTCGGCCATCCTATCTGATGAAGATGTTGCGGTGAAGCAAACCTTTGCAATTCGCTGGTCTCCATAGACCCCACCTATCCCGCCCTGGTCGAGAGGGAACTTCATCGCCAGGTGGTAGGTCGATATCTGGGCCCGGAGGGAGTTCAGCGTGGGACGGCCGAGGAGGATGTTATAGGCCGATGGAATCTTCACTACGATGAATTCCACCGGTAATGTTCGCGTACGGCCGGCCTCTCCGACGTTGAACTGTAGAGTGATTACCCCTTCTGCCGGGATGGAGTGGTTGGTGAATCCTGAAAGGACGTGGGAGGTCGGCCTCAGGTCTGCCACGGTGAGTCCCATGCGCAGAAAGCAGTCGTAGAAGAGAATCTTTGCGGAGCTTCCCGAGTCGACTAGGATCCTGTGCACCTCGTATTGATGGACCCGAGCCGTAATCACCAGGGGGTCATTGTGGGGCAGGGATATGCCGTGAAAGTCCTCGTCGTCAAAGGTGATCGGCTCGGTCTCCCTGGCCTTCTTCCTCGGGCGGCTGTCGGCCTCCGCGGCTGGCGTGGGGCACTGAGTCTCGCAGGTACTCGACGTACCCCCCGCCTTCATGACCATGATTTTCAATGAGCCTCGGTTCCCTTCGGTGAGGTTCCTTATGCCTTCCGGCGAGGTCATTTTTGAGCTGCCGTGGCGAGTCTCGCGTGCGCTACCCCGTCGAGGGAGGGAGTGCCGGTCATGCCTGCGAACAGGCGAGCCGACCGCCACCGCTTCAGGAGGGACAAGGGTGCGACGAGAATTGGAGCGAAGCTCTCTAGCGCAAGACCTCGGAGCCCAGCGAAGCGGGGCCTCCCGGGCCATTGAGTGTGCTGGCTCGTGGGGCCTGCAGCCGTTGGAAATAGCGATGCGACGATCGGTCGTGCCGGCACGAGCGGAGCCTTCTTTCCCTCCGTAGGGGTCCCGGTCCCGAGGCGGGGGAGCGACGACTTGGGGATCTTGCCCTACCGTTTGGACGTGGATGAACGCCTCCACGAAGGACGTGAGTCGGTCTATTCGGCCGGCAAGGGCGCTTATGGCATTTAGCGGAGGAGGTTCGTCCGCGCCTCCGTTGAGGGGGAGGCGGCGGCTAGTGCTTGGATCTTCGTGATGATCGCTTACCATTGGATTGAGCTCGGAAAATGAACTTTTGTTTTTGTGGAATCAAAGAGTTCCCACAGACGGCGCCAGCTGACGCGACCTGGATCACGCCAAAATATTACCTTCCGTTGATCTGCTGATGGCGGCGATGGGCGGCAAAGATTGGATCTGGAGGCTGTCGCTCCTGAAGCCTGTGGATCTCAATGGGTTTGAGGTTCTGGTCGCCGAGCTACCTGCAAGGAAGTCCCGGGGTGGTTGTACCACCAAGGACCCTCCGACGGTCAAGTTAGACTAGAGAGCCGAGCAGAGTAACGGCTTAGTGGAGTAAAAATGGTTTACTTGAACCATCTGGAAGAGGGGTTTATATAGCGGTGGCAGCAGGCAGGGCAGGTGCGAGAATCACGCCGGCAGTTACGCTCCCGACGTCACGCCCGCGTGATGAGCGGGATCTCTCATTAATGGCGAGACATGCTCGTTAACGGGGATCGTGATGGCGTGGAACGTGGGATGTGGTCGGCGGATATCTCGCGCATGGCGAGATTCGCGGGATGGCGGTTGCGCCTGTGAGCGGTGCCGTTGGTCGGTCGATGAGACCGAGGAAGATGATCTCGGCGGGAGAGCTCGCGGACGAGCGGGAGAGCCGATATATCTTGGTTCTGTGGTAGCTCGGAGACGAGCTGGTAGGCCGAGGGGGCCAACCTTGCCGGAGGCTCGGAGGTGAGTTAGCGCTTGTTTGTGGGACGGGCACAGGAGTGGTCTGGTCGGCCACTGCAGGTGCTTTCTTATGAGCCCTGGGACACGTCATTTGCCACGTGTCATGATCTGGGAGATCACCGATATCGAACATCATCAGGTTGTATTTAGAAACACATACCTTTTAGGGGTCCCATTTTTCTTTAATTAAAAAACTGTCTATTATGTTTTCAACATTTTTCGGCTCTCTTAAATTTCGGTTGCCTTGTGTGGTTTTTTCCTTCTTTCAATCGAACAAGATTCGAATCATGGTCTTTGCTGGAGCAAAGGCATGCTTTACTGCTTAAAATTGTTGCAACTTTTTTAATACTTTGGATAAATGCAATATTTTATTCTGACGTTTTTATTCATGCATTTTATATCTTGCACAATAGCAATTAATGAAAACTGCTAAAGAAGTGTTTTTTTAATTATGATGTATATTAATGCATTTTCTATCTTACACAACATCAAATTAAAGAAATGTTTTCGCTTACAATATTGCTTCTCAAATCAACTACCCTGGGCATTTGCGCAGGGGCACACTGGCTAAATTATGCTTTGAAAGCTTAGTGGAGGAAAAAAACCAAGAACCTACTTCAATCGGAATAATAACCCACTGGTAAAAAGAAAAATGGAAAATAAATAGAGTATTGACCGCCATAAAAGGCAAAAGAGATCCTTAGTGAGCCATCAAATCAAAGCTAGAAAAATGCTCCATATATCAGAAAGAATCTGTGTTTAGATTATCAGAAGCTAAATTTGATTTGGAACTAGGTAAGATATAATAAAGGGTAAATTGCCGAAACAAACAAAAATAAAAAACCCGTACTTTCGGGAGTAGTCTAAAAACCTCTGTAATTTTCAAAATTGTTGAAAATGGCCTGCTGTTCAAAATCTTTGTAAAAAACTCGTGGGCTGTATTTCATTTAGCCCTTGTATTCTCTCAACTGCTTGGATATTACAGGCAACTGCAGTTGTTTAGATATTACAGGCAACGGCTTAAATATTACATGCAACTGCTTTGATATTACATGCAGCTGGTATACATGGAGTTTTGATTGGGCCCAAAAATTTTTATACAAGAGCAAAAAGCTTAGGGTACACAGGTTTGAAACAATCCGGGGGCTCTTGACAAATTACCCTTTAATAAATCTGCACCGAACAGTCAACCAACACTGTCAAACCAAGAAAAGTAATTTGACTAAAGTTTTTGCTTTAATTTTACGTTTTAGTCCAAGATTTATACTGGTCAACGTGCCAACGATTCTTTCCGCAACACGTCTATTAAATTTAATCATTCCATGCCCGATTTATATATTTTATATGAGAGCACAAACATGTTTTCAACATAAACGATTTCTATCTAATAATACTTAAATCTTATGTACAGTCTCATCTAATATTTTATACCCATGCACTTCTTATTCTAATGTGAGACTATGTTATCCACATACCTCAACACTCCGGTGCAATGTGGTTGTCACGTGCATCGTACAAACACATATAGAGGCCGGTCTCTCAGAGACAAGTAGACAACTTTCTCAAAGGTACAAAAACGGCACAAGGAGACCAGTCTATCAAGGGATATAGACGCCTCTCTCAGAGGTGTTATTAAAATTCAAATCCACGAATGTTATTAACCTAGCTCTAATAGCATATAAAATTTAAATATATACGAACGAGGCGGCGATTTATATATTTTAATTATACACGAACGCGAAGGGAAGTATTGAGATATGTGGATAATATAGTCCCATATTGAAAAAACTATGATAGATATATGGGTATAAGATACAAGATGCGACAAATCTCCATAAGGCTTGAGTCTTATTGGATGAAATCTGCTTATGTTAAAATCAAGTTTGTGCCCTCATATAAATATTTATAAAATCGACCCCCCTCGTTCGTGAACATGGGTTGATAACAAGTGTATTTGAGTACTTAATGATCCTACTAATCTTTTCCCCTCCAAATTCACTGTTTTTCCCGCCAAAAATTCCAATTTCCCATCAGAACAACAATTATCTCGTTTCATTTTCTCTATTATCCATTAGCTTCTCTCATTACACTACTTTCCTTTTTAAGAATTTGCCTGCAACATCTAGATAGTTGCCTGCAACATCTATACAGTTGCCTGCAACATTTAAGCTGTTGCTTGAAACATCTATCTGGTTGGATATCTTAATTTTTAAGAAGCTGTATGCAGTTGCCTGCAACATCTCGACAATTGTGTTAGTGATATGTATGTCCTAGAGGCCATTACTGTACATACGATGTATATTGTAGTGGATACTTGGACATATATATGGAGGACTTTCTTGCTCGACATGATAGTATGCTATCTGGTTGCTCTTTATCTTAACATGTATACTGATTGTCTCTATGTTACATGTTGATAAAGTTCTTAGGATGAGTACTTGACTACCAGGATTATGATGTAGATCATACTAGTGGGGACAGTGTAGTCGCTAAGTACATCCTTCAAATATTCCTAGTCGTAGGTGTATCGAGACAGGTCATCGATATATCAGAGTAGACTAGCGTATAGCTTCTCGACCCATGTAGATGGACGATGGATGATCCCATATCCATTGGTTTTTGACATCAGAGATAGTATACGGGTGGTCAGTGGAGACTGGGTACACTGGACGGACTCGCCGAGAACTCCCAGATGGTATTATATCTCACATCAGATGGCAGTTTTCCGGTGACACTGGTACAGGTTAGTCTGTAGACCCGAGATCGTCATAGAGTCTTGTGTGATTCCCACTGTGCTTTGATTTCCACCTTACCACGTTCAAGAGAACGTGCAAAACGGTGGCTTTTGGGTACAGTTCCGAGTCACATGGATGCAATGAGCGATAGGAGGGGTTTCGTCTCTCCCGGTATTAGGGGTTGATGTTGCGCTGTGCTCGATTGGCTATAACAGCAAGTCCTTAGCCAGGGATGCTTCAGAGATATACTGGTAAGTGTTATTAGTAGTTTCTCGACCCGTTATGAACCTCATATCGACACGACTTATCGAGTTACTGGGGTCTGACGTTTACCAACCCTAGACAAGATATGCGACATATCAGATGAAGAGACCGGACTGTACGGTAGTGTTACTGATTGGATTCCCAGGAGTGTGAGCATGCTTGCTTGTTGATCTTCTGATCGCTCAATACCCGGGTGGCCGTTACCTTTAGCAGACTGCTTGCGGCTTGTGAGTATTTGATATGATCATCACCTACTGCCGGCGTATTGACGGGTCTTTAGAGTCCTACACAGGGGTTTCCTGGCTCAAGCGAAACGGAGTAGGAGCACATATGTGATATGTGCGGGACCGAGATTAATACGATATGTGATACCGTATTCTATTCTCGCGATTTGTGACATTGGTCGGTTATATGCGATATAGCCGGGTTATCGGATCAAGGGTTGATTCGATAAGTTGTTACACATGATATTAGTCGGTTATATATGATATAGCCGGATTGTTAAATTAAGAGTTGATTTGATAATCTAATGTATAGTTATATATTTGATATATTACATTACATTAACTAGTATTAGCTCACTTATGATTTCTTTTCTCACTTAATGTGCACATTGTATATATGTGATATGTATATTTGTGTACATGTTATGTGACATGCTTGATGATACATGCAAGATGGGTGTATAAGATATATACCATACTAGGGTTTATGTTTGGTTAATATTTATTATTAAGTATTTAATAAACATTTGGAATTTGTCATGGTTGATTTCTTGTACACACTTGATAACCATTGACCAAGTCCACTTGTTTGTCATTGGTTAAGATATTTGTTAGCCCAACCTTAACCCTTGACCTTGGTTTATTCTCTACATGAGTTAGACATGATGGCTTAACTCACCCATGGTTGCAATAATTCATTTGGATGAATCATCATATGAGATATTTTCTTCATCTTCTTCTTCTTCCTCAAAACTTTCTAGCTTCAATGGAGTTGTGAGAAAATGAGTGAGGAAATGAATTCTAAAGTGAGTCCACATCCTACTTCATCATCGTCTACTACTTGCCATTTAGTATAGGGTGTTCTCTTCACAAAGTTCTTGACTTAGTGAAGAAATAGTTTGGGTTAGTGTCTTCTCGACGTAGATCATCTTCGGCCTCGAAGACATCGAAGCATGCTTGTTTGTTTCTTCATGGGAGCCTCTCTAGAGTCCGGAGTTCACGATCGCAGTGAAAGGACTACTACACGGAGTTATTGAAGTGAAGGACCGGTCTACAAAGATTGTATTCCTTGCTCACTTCTTATTGCAAAGTGTTTGCATTTGATATTCCGTCGATTTCTAGTTAACGATTCTTAGTTAGGGTTAGCTAGAACGGCAAATTTTTGAATTTGGCATGGGCGATGCCTCCCCAAACCTTTCTGCCGTCTTAGATAACCCTGCAGTGGTTTCATAGCCATACTAGAAATTTATACGGATTTTGTTAGGATTACAAAACCGAAATATTCCGAAACTTGAAATAGAAAAATAAAGTTTATGTCGTTTTTAAAAAGTTGTCAATTTTTTTAAAAATAAGTACAGAGTGATGTATGAGATATATCATGAACACTGTGAAAATTTCAGGGGTTTTGATGAAAATTAGGCTGGCCACCACCTTGATGATCTCGGCGAAATCCGAGCTGTTTCCCCTGAAATTTTGCCTGTGTTCCAGTGACTTGGTTTTGATATTTCAGGTGTTGTTTGTTTTTGCTAATTTTGCATGTGATGTAATCTTACACTATAAACAATTCGGAGTGTTTCGTATTCATAGTTTTAACATTGTTTCGGGTTATTCGTATGTTGTCTAGACAAAATTAAAAAGTTTGATCGAATGTCAAAAACCCATTTTTCCAAATTTAACGTATTTGGAAAAACATGCAAGTGATCCTATGAACCCTTTAGAAGAATGAAACCCTAACTCGACTTTTTTGGATCGCGGAACCGCGGTCAAACCCTAGGGTTTGCCGTAGTTCCATGGCGACATGAGTGAGGCTTGGGTTTGCCCTTCTACGGCTGGTGCATAGGTACTGTGGTATATTCTGGGTATTATTAAAACTGTGCTCAAGTGTTGAGTTGTCGGGAAATTGTGGGACTTTGATGAATCGATTGAAAAGTTTAATGTCGTCCGGATATTATGTGATGGGATACAATATTTGGAATCCACAAGTAGTTATGAAATAACTAATTTGAATGTTATAAATCCACCAATTTAGTCTCATTTGATCGATTGCCATAGGATTTTGATGTGATCAAAACTCCGTCGCAATCACGTAGCGTACGCGGATACTCGTCGGGTAAACTTAATAGATAGCCACGCCCTATAACCCCGACCAAGTGAGTGTAGGAGAACCCCGTCGCCAAAAGTATCCGTTCGGGTGCTCACGGCAGCGGTGTTCCGCCTTAGTGCACTTCGTCGACGGTATCGGGGGTGTGTGTGCTGCCGTCTACTTAAGTTTCCGATGAGCATTCGATCAGGATGTCGGGAATCTTGTTGAATTGCCCGACTTGATATTGAAAAGTGTTTTCGAGATCGAGACTAAAATGCGGGGTTTATAATTGTTAGGCATGCGATGTTTAAGGAATTCATTTGGTTAGGCATGTGATGTCTAAGGTGGTTGCGGATTCCAACTGTTGTAGTTTTTCACTTTTTTTCTGCGACCGTAAATATAATATGTGGTGTATCGCTGGTTTTGGTGCTATATGTCAACGACAATTGGGATACGCATATTTACTTACGTTGATGACATGTGATGTTATGTGTTGCTGTGATATGTTATATTGGATCGTCGTGTTTTGAATAGCCGGGGTTTTTATGTGAGATGAGAGTTTTTATTTTCATTCATGTAAAATCATTGTATATAATATTCTTTTATTGGGGCACTTCCGGGTTGAGGATGATGTCACCATTGTATATTATTTACTTTTCCGCATTAGGATAGACCCAAGGCGGGGAGCATAAGTAACCGGGTTCTAGGGTACAGTGGGAGACCATCTCGAGGAGTCGAGACCGGGTCTCCTAACTCTAGAATTGGTAGGGTTGCTTACCGCTCTCGTAGGGGTCTAGGGGTGTGGGATTGGCTATTCATCACGACCGTGGAATCTGTGTTTTATACTGGCTTAATTTAAAACGCGAAAAACCTAATATATCCAATATTTCATATGTTGTTTTCTGTTGCGATATCTGTGATGTGATCATTTGATATATTGATGAGATGAATACGGGATATAATATATGTGATATATTATATAGACGTTGCTTATGTTTTACACCCGCGCTAGCCCTGCCCCGCTCTGCCGTTAGTTACCTAACCTAACGGTGCATGAGGGGACATTGAGGCGAATACGGATGGCATAAGCGTACGTTGTATTTATCTGTGATGTTTAGGTAAATTAAAATGATGGGACTTCACTAATGAGATTAATGAAATAAAAGAATCCTAAAGATGTTGTGGAATCGAATTTTCAAAAACAGGTAGCTTTAGTTTTTGCTTTGCATAGCGGTGTTTCTTGTAGAACATCCAACACCTTATTCGATAAGGAAAGAGCCGAGATCCCTTCACCGGGAGTGATCTCTTTAGCAATAACTGGCAGATGCTACAACCCTCGGTTTTGTCTTTTGATTGCTTTTCTAGTTTTTGCTTTGCACAGTGGTATTTGTGAAATATCCTGCACCTTATTCGATAAGGAAAGAGCCGAGATCCCTTCACCGGGAGTGACCTCTTTAGCAAAACTAGTAAAACCCTCAAAAACACTCCATTTAAAATTCACTCGATTCTACGACGATATCAAGTTCATTACGCAAAGGGTTTTCTTAAAAACCTGTCGTAGCCCTCCGTCATTTCAGATAAGTACTTCATAATATTAGTGCTACGTTTGTTGGTCTCCGTCAAGGCGTAGTGTGCGGTAGCTATTTATGCTTATCTGCTTAAGCATATGATACGATTGAGTTAGGGTAGTTGTGTGACTTTGTTGGCCTCCGTCAAGGGTCATGCGGGTGGGTTTAATTCAATTGGGAAATGTACGGGTTGAACTTGATTAGTGGACTATGATTTGTTGGCCTCCGTCAAGGTCATAGGACACTAGGGGTAAAATATTATCGGGAATTTCAAGTGTTGAAATTTTCAATGAGATTGCATACCTTCTATGAGATAGTTGGATCCCGATACCCACTGCGAGTAATTGTTACTCATGGGAGAGTTTTACACATTACAATTAGCCGATCAAGTAGGTGTCTAGAAAAGTGTTAACGGGGTTACGTCTCTGGGAAAACGAGATTTATTTTAATTAGGTCCGTGCGAAAGCACGGGGAACCTCCCTCAAAGTACCGGCACTGGCCTGGCTGAAAGATTGGCGAATTTGTAGGGTGTAATTAATCCAGGCTAGTCTTTCCTTTTAGGGTTTGAAGGAAGATTTGACTAAAACAGTGGGAGCCATCCTGATTAGATAAATTAATAACCAATCTAATCTTGCAAGAGCATACGCTGAGTGTTTTCTTCTCTCTCTCTCTCTCCATGTAGCGACCATGTCACATCTTAAGCAAGATAATAATACGGATGTATTGACCGAACCCGCTTGTTATACTGCGCTAGGGAACGTTGGTCCTGCTCCAACTTATAATTGTTATAAGACCGAGCAGGAAATAGGAGATTACCAGAATTCCCGTGCCGCCTAAACGAAGAAAGTGCATGATGATGCATCTTCTTCGGGTGTGTTCATTACCGAGAACTGTTTCTCAGTATCCTTTACGTCCTGGTTATGAGATACCGGATCAGGATTCCATATATGTAATCTGTTACATGAGCTATAGATAGGTAGAGAACTGAGAATGTGTGATAATTTTTAAGAGTTAGAAACGGTGCAATTGTTGTAGCCAAGTATGTTGGCAGTTATCACCCTGTATTACCAAATACATTGATTCTGAACGAATGTTATTAGATACCGAACCTGATATACAACATCATATCAATCTCTTTATTAAGTAAAGAAGGATATAATTTTGTATTGTTGGATAATATTTTGAACATTTCCTATATCAAGAGTTGATCGATTCAGGCACGTTATCTAAAATCATATACGTTCTAAATCAAACTACAGTTCTTAACGTACAAAACACACACAAGAGGAAGAGTTCAGAAATGAACGATTCCTTCTTGAGGCATTGTAGACTAGGTCATATCAATGAGACCGACTAACTAAGTTACATAAAGATGCACATTTAAATCAGTTTGAATTTACATCTTGTGAAACTTGTCAGTCATGTCACAAAGATAAGATGACCATAGCTCCGTTTATTGGAAACAGAGAAAGACTTAGTGAACTCTTAGATTGATACATGATGATGTATGTAAGATCCCCTGTCTACACATGCCAGGATTGATTCTTTGTACTTCATTACATTCACTGATGATCTCTCAAGATTCGCACATGTGTTCCTATTGAAACACAAGTCTGAAGTTTTTGAGAAATTCAACGAATATAAGTTAGAAGTAGAGAACCATAATGGGTATAAGTATTATGTCATTTGATGTGATCAAGGAGGAGAATACTTGAGCACGGAATTTCTGGACTATTCTAAAGGAGAATGAGATTCTCTCTCAGTATTACTCCTCCGTATACACCACAGCACGTTGGTATATCGGGGCGGAGCAATCGCACCCTATGTGATATGGTGTGCTCTATGATGAGTACTACTGAGTTGCCTATTTCCTTTTGGGGGTTATGCACTTAAGAAGCTGCATACCTATTGAATAAGGTTCCAATCAAATCAGGTGCCTACCACTCCATCTGTGATATGGTATAGGAAGAGCCCATCTCTTAAGGATGTTAAGATTTGAGATTGTCCGGCTTATGTCTAAAAGCAAAATCCGGACAAGCTCGAGGCAAGGTCAGTTCTGTGGAAGTTTGTTGGATATCCCAAGCATTCGCAAGGGATTATCTTCTACTGCACTGAGGAGAAAAATGTGTTTTGTTTCTCAGCATGCCACCTTTTGGAAAGGATTTTCTTGTGAAGAAATTTGTGTTCATGAGGTAGAACCGGAAGGAGTTCTAGCTATACAAACTGCAGCTAATGATTTGGTAGAACCGAAGGATTCAATAGCTTCCCGACGAATCTCAGCCTCTCCGCCGATCTGGTAGGGTTCCTCACCCATATATGAGATACTTCGGTTTTCTCTATGACAGTGGGAGCAAGAATTGCATCATGAGATGATGAAGCAACTAGTTTCGTGCAGGCCATCAAGAGTGGGGGCTCTGTGAGAATGGCTGGATGCTATGCGATCTGAGATGGAATCCAAATACACCAACAAAGTATGGACTTTGGTTGCTTTATTTGAAGGGTTAAATCCCTATCAGGAGCAAGTATATCTTGAGGAGATTACTTGGTGTACATGGAAAAGTTGAGACTTTCAAAGCTAAGACTAGTTGCAAAAGGTTCTCGTCATCGACCAGGTGTGGATAATGATGAAACCTTTTCTAGTGCCTATGCTTAAGTCCATCCGGATCCTACTTGCCATTGCTACGTACCATGACTACGCTATCTGGCGGTTGGGTGTCTTGACTGCTTTTCTAAATGATAATTTAGAAGAGAGCGTCTATAAGTACACGGCCAGAGGGCTTCGTAGACAGTGGGAGCAGCGGAAATGTGTGCAAGTTGCTTTATGAGTTAAAGCAGGCATCACGGAGTTGGAACATCTGTTTTGATGTGGTAGTCAAAGTGTTTAACTTCATCAAAATGGTAGATGAACCTTAAATATACAAAAAAGTAGTAGGGAGTATGGTGATGATCCTCGTATTGTACGTGGATGGCATACTCTTGATAGGAAATGAGTTTCCTATGCTACGCTCGGTCAATCTCCTCTTATCACATGAATTCTCCATATAGGATCAAGGTGATACCTCCTAAATCCTGGGTTTTGGATCTATGAGATAGATCTAAATGGATGTTAGGATTCTCACTAGGTGTAGTGAGATGGTATCAATCGATCCTGGGGAGAATCACTGGATAGTTTCCAAGGTGGTAAGGACGACTGAATGTCAGTCACATGCATTGTCTTTACCCTCAGTGGATGGATGGTATGTTGGAAGAGTTCTAAGGTAGATACTGTGGCATACTAGACGATAAAGGCTGGATACATCGCTACTAAGGATGCTACCAAAGAGGTAGTCTGGATGTATTTTTTCATAAGATGAACTTCGTTCCTACCATTGTGTGACAATGGAGTTGTGGCTTATGCCTAGGAACCCCCGTCCCATCAGAGATCCAGACATATTCTTAGGCAGTATCACCTGATCATGGAGATGGATGATCTCCAGGGAGATCGAGGACAGGAGAGTAAACACTAGGACAACAGCGCGGATCCACTCACAAATGCCTATTTCCCAGTAGAGACTTTTATGGGATGGTTGAGTATGAGATACTTCAATCGCTGCTTATTGTTGGGTATGGGATACTATAACAGATGGCCCTAGTGCAAGTGGGAGATTGTTAGTGATATGTATGCCCTAGAGGCCATTACTTTACATACGATGTATATTGTAGTGGATGCTTGGACATATGTATGGAGGACTTTCTTGCTCGACATAATAGTATGCTATCTGGTTGCTCTTTATCTTAACATGTACACTGATTGTCTCTATGTTATATGTTGATAAAGCCTTTAGGATGAGTACTTAACTATCAGGATTATGATGTAGAGTATACTAGTAGGGACAGTGTAGTCGCTAATTACATCCTTCAAATGTTCCTAGTCGTAGGTGTATCGAGACAGGGCATCGATATACCAGAGTAGACTAGCGTATAGCTTCTCGACCCACGTAGATGGGCGATGGATGATCCCATATCCATTGGTGTTTGACATCAGAGACAGTATACGGGTGCTCAGTGGAGACTGGGTACACTGGACGGACTCGCCGAGAACTCCCAGATGGTATTATACCTCACGTCAGATGGCAGTTCTCCGGTGACACTGGTACAGGTTAGTCTGTAGACCCGAGATCGTCATAGAGTCTTGTGTGATTCCCACTGTGCTTTGATTTCCACCTTACCACATTCAAGAGAACGTGCAAAACGGTGGCTTTTGGGTACAGTCCCGAGTTACATGGAGGCAATGGGCGATAGGATGGGTTTCGTCTCTCCCGGTATTGGGGGTTGATGTTGCGCTGTGCTCGATTGACTATAACAGGAAGCCCCTGGCCAGGGCTGCTTTAGAGATATACTGGTAAGTGTTATCAGTAGTTTCTCGACCCGTTATGAGCCTCATATCGACACGAATTATCGAGTTACTGGGGTCTGACGTTTACCACCCCTAGACTAGATATGCGACATATCAGATGAAGAGATCGGACTGTACGGTAGTGTTACTGATTGGATTCACAGGAGTGTGAGCAAGCTTGCTTGTTGATCTTCTAATCGCTCAATACCCGGGTGGCCGTTACGTTTAGCAGACCGGTTGCGGCTTGTGGGTGTTTGATATGATCATCACCTACTGCCGGCGTATTGACGAATCTTTAGAGTCCTACACAGGGGTTTCCTGGCTCAAGTGAAACGGAGTAGGAGCACATATGTGATATGTGCGGGACCGAGATTAATACGATATGTGATACCGTATTCTATTCTCGCGATTTGTGACATTGGTCGGTTATATGCGATATAGCCGGGTTATCGGATCAATGGTTGATTCGATAAGTTGTTACACATGATATTAGTCGGTTATATGTGATATAGCCGGATTATTAAATCAAGAGTTGATTTGATAATCTAATGTATAATTATATATTTGATATATTACATTACATTAACTAGTATTAGCTCACTTATGATTTCTTTTCTCACTTAATGTGCACATTGTATATATGTGATATGTATATTTGTGTACATGTTATGTGTCATGCTTGATGATACATGCAAGATGGGTGTATGAGACATATAACATACTAGGGTTTATGTTTGGTTAATATTTATTATTAAGTATTTAATAAACATTTGGAATTTGTCATGGTTGCTTTCTTGTACACACTTGATAACCATTGACCAAGTCCACTTGTTTGTCATTGCTTAAGATATTTGTTAATCCAACCTTAACCCTTGACCTTGGTTTATTCTCTACATGAGTTAGGCATGAGGGCTTGGTTGCAATAATTCATTTGGATGAATCATCATCTGAGATATTTTCTTCATCATCTTCTTCTTCCTCAAAGCTTTCTAGCTTCAATGGAGTTGTGGGAAAATGAGTGAGAAAATGAATTCTAAAGTGAGCCCACTTCTTACTTCATCATCCTCTACTACTTGCCATTTAGTATAGGGTGTTCTCTTCACAAAGTTCTTGACCTAGTGAAGAAATAGCTTGGGTTAGTGTCTCCTCGACGTAGATCATCTTCGGCCTCGAAGACATCGAAGCAAGCTTGTTCGTTTCTTCATGGGAGCCTCTCTAGAGTCCGGAGTTCACGATCGCAGTGAAGGGACTACTACACGGAGCTATTGAAGTGAAGGACCAGTCTACAAAGGTTGTATTCCTTACTCACTTCTTATTGCAAAGTGTTTGCATTTGATATTCCGTCGATTTCTAGTTAACGATACTTAGTTAGGGTTAGCTAGAATGGAAATTTTTTGAATTTGGCATGGACGATGCCTCCCGAAACCTTGCTGCCGTCTTAAGTAACTCTGCAAATTTCCTGCAACATCTAAGATTTTGCATGATATGCTGTAACGACTCTGAAATACCTGTACAAAATTTACTGGTTTAATTTATAGAAATGGTATTTCAGCCTGATTAGAAGTTAT
Organism: Agapanthus africanus; assembly: GCA_030015575.1. Classification (NCBI taxonomy): domain Eukaryota; kingdom Viridiplantae; phylum Streptophyta; class Magnoliopsida; order Asparagales; family Amaryllidaceae; genus Agapanthus; species Agapanthus africanus. Next base: position 139,978,100 of record CM057350.1, read on the forward strand.
AAGTTATTTTTGTTCAATAAAAATAAGATACAACATGTGGCTCACTAGTAAAGCCTCTACACTACTGTGCTATCGCCTGTGTGTTCGATTCCCATCAGGTCATTTATTTTTAATATTTTCTTTTTAACTTTTCGGAAGCTCAAGAGTTGCACGTGCAATTCACGGAGAATCGAAAAGTTTCAGAAAAATCAAACTTGAGCAATGAGGAGTAAACACAGAGTTAAGCACGTGGCACGAATCTTGAGACGATTGGAGCAATCTCGACCGCCCGTTTCCTCCATCTGACCGCCGCCGATGGTTCCCCTTGCCCCAATCGACTCCATGCTTTACATACCCACCTCTTCGACTCCCCTCTACTTCCCTGCACTGTTTGATTTCCTGCAATCAAACAGAGACTCTTCAAATCCCTAATTAACACCATTTTAATTATATTTATTCAAAAAATTTAATTCCCATATCCTAAATTCTTCACTATAAATACCCCCATGCCCTAGCTCCTCCCATTCTGAAATTTCTATCAAAATTCTCTCAAAACTCTATAAGTACCCAGTGGAGTTAAGTAATCAAGTGGAGTAGCAAACCAATCTCGACGACCGAAACTTTCCCGACGCTACCGCGACGCCAAAGAGACCCCCTCTCTCTTCCTTACCCTCTTTTTAACACTACCGGTAAGTCCCTTTTCTCTCTTCCTTTTCATCTCAAAAACCAATCTATAAAACAATATCGGCAAGCGGGGTTGTCTTGTTTAACTTTATTCTAAACACCTTTTTTCATCTTTACTAAGATTAATTGTTCAGTTTTTAAACCTCTAAATATCATCTTAATATATTGTTCACATCTTTACCCTTTTCGTGAAATTAGAAATTCAAGTGAAATACGCCTATTACGAACTTTTTCAGAAAAATACCATGAACTTTAATATGATCGTATATACCTCTAGAACCTTCAAGGGGTAATGACCTACCCCACACGTACACTTTTGATTCATAGCACGATATTTTGATTAGAACTTTTCAATTAAATGAAACAGTTTGCAATAAAATACCACCTCATTAGAAAACAAGGTTTTAATCGATATTTTTGAATTCTTGACAATTGCGTCTCTACAACCGTCGTTAGGAGACCCGCTAATAGATGGTGTGGATTATCGCACATCTTTAGAATAGTAGAGCGAGATGGAGAACTCCTCACGGAGTATTCGGTCTCGAAAGGAAATTAAAATACGGTTTTTAAGAATACGACTTTTCTAAACAAAACTAAACTTTGGAAAATTATATAAAACTATGAATCTGTATTTTGAATAAAAACAAATTATGAAACTATATTTTTAAAATGAAAGATTAAAATTTTAATAAAATGCCACCAAGTTTCCAAAAGTTGTAGTTTTCATAAAAATAGCATAAACTTTTAAAAACTAGGTTTTATCGCTAAAATACCACAAAAATTTAAAATACATCTTCATAAAAACTCTAAATATTATAAATCACCCTCAACATTTATTTTTAAAGCTTCATGAGAAATGCAAACAATATAAATACAATGTAAATAACAATAATAAATATTCAAGAACTCTAGACTAATATAGGTTTAAGCGGTATCACATCTCCTGAGCCTCAGGAAGCCGGAGAAAGTGAGTGCTTGCCTATTCAGGTTAGACAACTTAACGGAGTTATCAATGGAAATTGTCATGGAAAAAGACACAAATCCCGCCGTCCATGTGCAGCAGTTGTCCAATTTCTCCCGAACTTAAGATCTTCAAAAGTTAAATCAATTCACATGAAATGTCTATAACTTGAACACAAACTCGAATCTAAACTGGACTTCAAACTCAACTCGAATCCAAATTCGAACCTAAACTTGAACGTGAACTCGAACTCAATCTACTCGACTAACTTAACTCGACCCAAAATTGCAAATGACATGACTCGCCTTTTACTCGACGTTCTCGACTTATTTCTTCAACTTTTGCAATCTATGGTTTCGATCAAGACATGCTATAAACAACCAAATTAATTAAGGATATCTTACAGTTATAATATATATTATACCCGGGGTGTTTGGGATAGTTTCTCGTGTGAATCCAACGGAGCTTCAGGAGTCCCATATTAGCCTATTTTTTTCTTTTACTTGAATCTCAGTCGGGTCGATTCCTCCACAACTTAGAGTCCCGATGCTAACACATGAAATGAGCCCTTGTTTCGTTGCTCCTGGGGCCCCACTCTTGAGCTCATGAATAGTTCTATGGATGCGTTGACATTCACACTTGGAACTTAACATCAACATAATGACCATATAGAGACTTATAGATACATATACCCATATTCAGATCTACACACTTTTACTGGTTATTTATATTATTTCTGTTATTATATGCTTGTTATCTTTCACTCTTATCCTACCTTTGGGACTTACCGAGCACTAGTTTGTTGAAAGGCATTCCATCCACCTTTGTTTTCTTGAAATGTTCGTTAGATACGGTCAAGACGGAGGAAGTGGAGGCTACTGAGGAGGATTATGACCAGATCACTACTCAGGATTAGCTTAACTTCCGTTTTCTTTCAGCTTATGTATGCCACATATTTAGGCATTTCCTTTATTGTATTTATTTTCCAGTTGAAACTCATTGTACTTGTAAATATTTCAAGTTGAATGTAAATAAAGATGTTTGCTGGAAAAAAAATTTACAGTCTCCATTTATTCTTACATTATGTAATATTGTTTCAATACGCTTAGTATATTTATTTAGGGAATGACATTCTCTGAATAAATATACCACGGGCTTGCCACGTCATCGTTTCCGTCTACTGGGAAGCGGGGCGTGACAGGTTTTGTTGGTGGCCCATACATGTCAGTTCTGCATGAATTCGTAAACAATATACCACAAAAATTAATGAGTTCAACAAACATTTACATTCATTGCATTTTAAATTCCTTGAATCTATCCTAATCTATTTTTTTATATCAAAGTGATGGACTCTCCGAACAATACCAGCACAAACTTCAATGGCAATACTCCAACTCCTACGCTACCAGCACCACCTACCGTTGCATCTCCTATCAATGAGCCAACGGTACTACTTGAGGCTATCAAGAGCCTATTGGAGGGTCAGTAGTAGCAGACTGCTATCCTTATGAACCGCCCTGAGGCCGAGGCACCCAGAGTTAAGCAGTTTCAGGCACTGCACCCAAAAAACTTCTTTGGTAAGGAAAGCCCGCTTGAAGCAGAAGAATGGGCTCAAGCGATTGAAGATGATCTGGCAGTGGCTCAAGTGTCAGATATGGCTTGGGTAAAAGTTGCTAAGTTGCAACTGACTGATAATGCTAGGGTATGGTGGAAGGCAGAGGAGAGCCGTCTCGAGCAACCAATAGAGTGGAAGACATTTCGAGATCTTTTCGATACCAAGTACTTTCCAGAGACTGCCCGCTTTGACATGGAGCAGCAATTCATTCATCTACAACAAGGCTCTATGTGGGTCAAGTCTGTAGATGAATATGATACTGAATTTACCATACTCGATAGGTAAGATATAGTCTCAAGTTCAATTCTCCTATTTCACTTACAACACTGCTAACATAAGGTCGTAATAGGTTTTCTGTGCACCTCATTCCCACTGCTGAGATCTGGGCATGACGATTCCAGCAAGGGTTGGACCCCGAAATCCAAGTTGCACTCACTACAGGGGATTTCCTAACCCACGAGCTTGCTTTAAAGGCTGCCTGGCGCTATGAGGCAGTTGTGAAGAAGAAGGGAAGGCCGTAGTCAGCTGGTGTGAAATGCCCTGTGCACCAGATCGTAGGAGGGGCCTCTTCCAGGCCAGCTTTCAATGGACCATATCGGAGGCCAGGAGGTTCGTTCGCCTACAACAGGCCAGACTTTTGCAGCTACTGCAAAAGAACAGGGCATTTTGTGAAGAACTGCTGTAGGGGGAACAACTTGTGCTTGATCTGTGGGTCTTCAACTTACGCTATCGAAGCATGCCCTCCGAGCCGAGGACCTAACAACCCTCCAGCTAGACAGGCGATCCAAGCTCCTCCTACGCGGTTAGCTCTACTAGCATTAGTTCCCCGCACCTAGACCGCTTAATCTCAATGCTGAGTGTCTAACCGAGCACAGAGGAAGGTGCCGCGATGCCAAGCATTCACTATGTCGGTCGAAGAGACTGAAACTACGGGTCAGGTTATCACCGGTAAATCTTTTCCCTATTCCTTTTCAAGTTATTTCATATTCTAGCCATCTATATTTATTATACTTAAACCTATTCTACGTGACTTAGGTACAATTTTAGTAGCCACCCTAACTGCACTTGCGCTCTTCAACACCGGGGCATCGCATTGCTTCATGTCGCAACAGTTCGTAAGAACTCATGCAATCCTAATTAAGCCGCTCGTATCCAGCTGGAATGTCAGTTTAGGGAACGACGTTCTAAAAGCAACCATGGGATACGATCTGTGTCCAGTGGTCGTCTGCAGTCGAGAATTCTATTGGGACTTCAAGATGGTGGACATACTGAATTTCGACGTAGTCTTGGGAATGGACTGATTGGGAACTTTCTTCGCTACCATCGATTGTCGCCAAAGGAGGGTAGTGCTTGAAATACCAGATCACCCAGTGTTCTATTTCAAAAGTGGAGACCGGACTTTGAAGCCAGCATCTACCTAGCAAAACCAAAGAAGGCGGAGATTGCAGCATTGCAAGCGAAAGGATCGAAACCAGAGGTAGTTCGAGAGTTCTAGGATGTTTTCCCTGAAGATATATCAAGTTTGCCTCTCGATCGAGCTCTTGAATTTAGTATTGATTTGCAACCCGACGCACAACCTGTAATCAAAGCTCTGTACCGATTAAGTCCGGAGGGGTTGATGGAGATCTGTATTCAGTTAGACGAACTCCTGAAGAAAGTTTGGATTAGACCCAGTACTTCAAGTTGGGGATCACCGGTGTTGCTAGTGAAGAAGAAGGAAGGTACCTACAGGACGTGTGTGGATTATCGAGCTCTGAACAAAGTAACAATTAAGAACAAGTATCCATTACCTCGCATCGATGACCTTTTCCACCAGTTAAGTGGATTTTGTATCTTGTCAAATTTAGATCTTCGTTCGGCTTATCATCAGGTGAAAGTCAAGGAGTCCGACATTCCGAAGACGGCGTTTAGGACTCGTTATGGTCATTATGAATATCTCGTAATGCCATTTGGAGTGACCAATCCACCTGTCATTTTTATGAACCTGATGAACCAAGTTTTCCGAGAGTACTTAGACATGTTTGTTGTTATCTTCATCAACAATATCCTGGTGTATTCAAAGAATCGGAAAGAGCATGCCGAGCACTTACGCATTGTCCTGGAGACATTGCGACAACACCAGCTCTACGCCAAATACAACAAGTGTGAATTTTGGCTAGATCAAGTCGGATTTCTCGGACATATCGTTTCAGACGAAAGAATCTTTGTGGATCCAGCTAAGGTGTCAGCTGTCAGCGAGTGGCCTACACCAAAAACATTGAAAGATATAAGAAGTTTTCTTGGCTTAGCAGGATACTACCGACGCTTCATCGAAATTCTCAAAGATCGCAACACCTCCGACCAAGCTCACACGTAAAGATGAAGCATTCGTGTGGTCAGAAGTATGTGAGAAGGCTTTTGTAGAACTCAAGTCGAGATTAACCTCTGCACCTATTCTTGTAATACCAGATCAATCTGGTAGATTCGATGTACATTGTGATGCATCCGGTAAAAGATTATGATGTGTTCTACATCAGCATGGAAAAGTTGTAACTTTTGCATCAAGGCAATTAAAAAGTTCATGAGCGCAACTATCTAACACATGATCTAGAATTGGCAGCTGTAATTTTCGCACTCAAGATTTGGCGTCACTATCTTTTAGGAGAACGAGCGAATATATATACTGACCATAAAAGTCTGAAGTATGTATTTTCTCAGAAGGAACTCAACATGCAGTAGAGAGGATGGCTAGAACTCATGGCGGACTTCGATATCAACCTACAGTATCATCCTGGAAAGGTGAACGTAGTTCCTGATGCACTTAGCCGCTATCCATTAGCAGTGCACCTCACCGCTCAGTGAAAGCTACAATAAGAATTGTATGGATTGGAGATTGAAGTAGTTGTGCCAGGTAACGTTTTATATTTGATGAAATTACAAGTCTAGTACACTCTTGTCAATCAGATCAAGGCAGCTCATGTAAATGATCCCAGGCTACAAAAGATCGGAGAACAAGTACAAAGTGGACTTCGAACTGACTTCATTATCCACGAAGATGGATCCTTACAGTATGGGAGCTATTTATGCGTGCCAGTCGGCCCTGTTCGAGAAGAGTTGATGAAAGAAGCTCACAGCTCTCCTTATTCTGTACACCCTGGCGGCACGAAAATATACAAGGATCTACGGCAACATTACTGGTGGTATGTAATGAAACGAGAAGTAGTAAGGAGTGTAGCAAGGTATTTAGTATGTCAGCAAGTGAAGGCTGAACATCACAGAACTGCTGGTCTATTTCAGCCATTACCAATTCCAAAATGGAAATGGCAGCACATTACCATGGACTTCGTGATCTCTTTCCCTCGCAGCACGAAGGGTAACGATGCGGTTTGGCTTATTGTGGATCGATTCACCAAGTCGGCTCACTTTATTCCATTCCGAGTTGGCCAGTCAACCGAGACGTTAGCAAGAAAGTACATGGAAGTGAGTAGAAATCTAAAGTAAGATTTATACCTTCAAGATGTACAATACTTGATAACCATAAACTCATGCAGGAGATCGTGAGATTACATGGAGTACCTATTTGCATCGTCTCCGATCGTGATACAAGATTCCGATCACAGTTTTGGTAGAGTCTGCAAGCTAGCCTGGGAACGAGTCTAAATTTCAGCACGGCGTATCATCCACAAACAGACGGACAGCCTGAGCGAACAATTCAGATTCTGGAAAACATGCTGAGAACTTGTATGTTAGATTTCGTAGGTTCGTGGGAAGATCACCTACACCTTGTGGAGTTTTCATATAACAACAGCTACCAGGAAAGCATTGGGATGACACCATTCGCAGCACTCTATAGACGGAAGTGTCGCCCGCTGAGTTGGGACGACGTTGGAGATCGTGAACTCCTTGGACCAGATATGATCGCGCACGATCAGGGAAAAGATGCGCATAGCCCAAGACCGATAGAAACATTGGGCAGATGCAAAGCGTCGACACCTAGAGTTCCAACCTGGAGAGTATGTTTTCCTGAAGATCTCTCTGAATAGAGGAGTGATACGCCTTGGCAAGAGTGGTAAACTCAGTCCAAGGTATATCGAACCGTTCGATATACTCGAACGAGTTGGAGAAGTAGTATACCGTTTGGCACTACCACCCTCATTGGAGAAAGTGCACAACGTGTTCCATATATCCCAGCTACGATGATATGTGAACGACCTCAGCTGCATACTTGATCACTCAGAGCTCACAGTACAGATGGATCTGACTTGCGAGCAGCAGCCAGTTGAGATTCTGGACCGAATGGTGAAGACATTGCGGAACAAGGAGGTGAACATAGTCCGGGTGATGTGGAGGAAAGATTCGCCAGGTGAATTTGGGAAAGAGAAGACGATATACGTGTACGATACACTCATCTTTTTGAAAAATTAGTCTCTATGTAAATTTCGAGGACGAAATTTATATAAGGAGGGTAGAATGTAATGACTCTGAAATCCATGTACAAAATTTACTGGTTTAATATATAGAAAAGAGTATTTCAGCCTGATTAGAAATTATAAGTTATTTTTTTCTAATAAAAACAAGAAACAACTTATAGCTCACTGGTAAAGCCTTTACATTACTGTGCCATAGCCTATGTGTTCGATTCCCATCAGCCCATTTATTTTTAATATTTTTCTTTTTAACTTTTCAGAAGCTCAAGAGTTGCACATGCAATTCACAGAGAATCGAAAAGTTTCAGAAAAATCAAACATGAGCAATAAGGAGTAAACATAGAGTTATGTTAGTGATATATGCCCTAGAGACCATTATTGTATCATACTGGATTGTATATTACTTAATGGAAGCTTGGGATATACACGGATATAGTAATAGTCTTGCTCGAAATGGTAGTATGCTACCTGGTTTGTTTCTATCTCAATATGTGCATATGCTTCTTAGCATATCGCTTATACATATTGGTAGAGCCCTTAGGATCTTTGCTTGATTATTAGCGTTGTGATGGCAGTCACACTAGTGGGGGCTGGTTACTCTATAAGCATATCCTATACAAGTCCCTAGTCATAGGATTATCAAGACGGGACATCGATACTTCAGAGTAGACTAGTGTATACGCTTCTCATCCCAGCAGGGGAGATGGTTTGTCCTACATCCATTAGTACGTCGTACTGGAGATAGTATGCAGGTGCTCATTAGGTTATGAGTACACTGGACAGGACTCATCGGGAACTGCTGGTGGGTATTATACCTATCGTCGGGTAGCAGTTCCCAGGTGACATGAGTACAGTTTAGTCTGTTGACTTGACACTACAACTTCGCCTCAAGTGTGTTCCTACTGTACTTTGATTACTACCCTACCATGGCTTCCCGAAGCACTTGGAGGAAGTGGCGGTTAGATAGGATTCGTCTCTCCCGGTATTGGGGGTTGATATCGCGCTGTGTTCGGAAGGCCATTATACAAAGTCCTTGGCCAAAGGCAAGCGCGAATTACTAGTAGGTACTCCAGTAGTTTCTCAGGGTGTTATACTCCGACACGACTTATTGCGCTGTTAGGGGTCTGACGTTTACCACCCCTAGGCCCGATATGCGATACTTTTAGACGAACAGACCAGACTGTATGGAGATTGTCACAGATAGGCTCAGTAGGAGTTCGGATAAGTTAGCTCATCGGCTTTCTTATCGACACATATCTGGATAGCCGTTACATGCAGCTAGTACCGCTTGCGGCTTGTGGTTAAACCCACTTCCAGCGTAGTGTTGAGTCTTTAGAGTCCCATATAGAGAGTTTCCCTGCACCAGGCAAAAGGTGTAGAGGCCGTATGGTTTTACGGCAGAGCTTCGATCACATACGTATACTTATACATGTATGATGATCGGGCGGATAATACTAGTGGGCTTTAGTTTAAGCCGGATCCTAGTATTATATTGATGTATTATTTTCGTCTCTTTGTATTCATATTCTTCAGAATGCGGATGCGGGTATGTATATACGGATGAGGGGCATTCTCGTAATTTCTCAGAAAAGCTTCTAGAAGGAGATGCGTCATTAGGGTTTCGTTTTCTTTATGGATTTAAATTTAAATAAGGTGGAGGAAATGAGGTGGAGGTGGACAAAAAATCAAGCATGACTCACCACTTAGATATTTTCAAGCATGCTTGATATTTTGAAGAGATATTTATCTCCTCAATTATTTAGCATGCTTGATTATTCTATTCTTGAGCCATCTCTTTTCTAAGCTAATTCTTCACTAGCTTTTCCTCAAGTCATTTTCTTCTTCCTCTAAACCCTAAAGCTCTTATATGTTGAGAATCTTAGGGTTCCAAGAGACAAACTACTCCATCTTCTCACTCCACACCACCTAGGACTTCTAGTTTAGCGAACTAAAAGCCGTAGTTAACTTCGATTTGAGGTAGGAGCTCAGACTATAGACTCTCGGGTGGATCGTTTTTGACTCGAGGAGACCGTCGAGGTTGCCCGATCCGTTTTCGATCCTCGGAGCTTATGACGAGGTGGAGGACAGCGATGAAGACATGAAGGACTTGGTATCATGATGTATAACTTTCATCCGAGTAGTTAAAGCTCATTGCAAGTTAGCTAGTTAAGGTTTAGTATTGATCCTGGAGTTTAAGTCGGTGTTGCGAGCTTTGAAAAATCGTTTTTTGCATATTCCGCCTCCCCGCGATCACGCGGGGTGCGCGACATCGAATTACAGTAGTATCAGAGCCTAACTAAACCTTATCTAATAGTTTAAACAATGTATAAAACTACGAAACCGAAATAACTCCGAAACACGAAATCTAGAATTCAAGTTTTTGTCAAATTTTTCGGAGGCTCTAATTTTTTTTAAACAATTGAAGAGTGCTCTACTTGTTGTGATATGAATACACACAAAAAATGAAGCAATTCCACCTGAATTGGGCCGGCCACATTCACAAAAAAACCGGTCTCACCTTTTTTATTTTCGTGTAATTCTTTGAATTTTGGTCTGTGTTCTAGTTTCTTGGATCTAAGGTCTCAGGTGTTGTTTGTTTTTGCCAATTTTGGATATACTATTATCTTTTTACCGTGGCAATACGGGGTGTTTCGAAGTAGCAGTTTTAACATTGTTTAACAAGTTTCAAGTTGTGATATATGTGTTTGGAAACGTCGACTAATTGCTAAACGTCGATTCGTCGGGATTGCACATATTTGTGTTGCTGTTCTTGTTGGTTTGTGTATATGAAGTTTATTGGATCGTCGTGGTTGAATAGCCGGGGATGTGAGATGAGGGTTTTCATTCTTTCATTCGATATAAATTGTAAAGTGATGTAATATTATTTTGCGGGGCACATTCGGGTTGAGATTGTAGCTACCGTTGTATTATTTCTTTTACTGTTTTCTGCTCCTAGGATAGACCTATGATGGGGTGCACAAACTACCAGGTACTTTGAAGTGCCGAGTGGCCTACTCATTTTACTGAGGGAGGTTGCTTCGCTTCGGGTATTTGGCGGGTAGTTTGTCGACCCGTAGGGGTCTGGGGTGGGTTTGTCTATTCATCACGACCGTAGAATCCGTTTTTCGTTACAGGCTTAAACGAAACGCGGAATTCTTAGTATATTCAATATGTTCATCTGTGATCTGGAATGCCTATTATTGTGTCAGACGAATGTTTATTATATATATTCTATATGGTAGACGTTGCTTATATTTTTCACCCGCGCTAGTCCAGCCCCCAGCTCTGGCGTTAGTTAAGTAACCTAATGGTGTAAGACGGGGCCCAGTGGCGAATGCGGATGGCATAAGCGTACGTCATATTTTCGTTTCTTTCTGTGATGATAGGTGTAAATTATGGGACTGCATTATTAATGCAAAGCAAACAAACCAAAGTTGAATCGTTGGAACAAATTTCAAAACCACTCGGTTATTTTAAAACATGAGACTTTTAAATACGGAGCTTAAACCACTCCTTTTAAAAGCTATCAGGTTCCTTCGATTATATCAAGTTCACCACGTTCACGGTTTCGCTAAAACCATTTGTAGCCCTCCGTCGTTTCAGTTGAATATTCAGTAGTATTCAACCTATGTATTTTGACCTTCGCCAAGGCATAGTGTTTGGTAGCTGCTGGATATTCATTTGTAGCATAGATAGATGCGTTGGTTTGGGACATTCATACTACTATTTTGGCCTTCGTCAAGGGTATATACGGGTGGGTTCAAATTAACCTGGACAATGACGGGTAGAACTTGACATGTGACCTATGATATGTTGGCCTTCATCAAGGTCATAAGAGCATGGGGCAAAAATCCACATCGGGAGTTTCTAAGGAAACTGAAACTTGCTAGTGCTGCATACCATTTGGAGTGTGATAATGTTGGTAGGATTCCTTCAGGATTATCACATAATAATATTTAGATCTCGATTCTACTGTGAGTATATGCTACTCCTCGGGAGATTTTTTTCACTTAACGATTAATGCTATAAACCAAGTAGGTGTCTAGAACAGTGTTAGCGGGGCTACGCCTCTAGGGAAAAGAGGTTATTTAATTAAAGAACTTCGCAAAAGCATCATAAAATCTCCCTCGAAGTACTGACACCAGCCTGGCCGAACGGTTAAGCAAGTATTGTATGGTGAGATTAATCCTGACTAATTTTTCTTTTATGGTTTGAGAAAGGATTCGAGAAACAGTAGGAGCTATCCTGTTTAGATAAATTAAAAACCAATCTAAACTTGCAAGAGCATCATGCTGAGTGTTTTCTTCTTTCTCCCCTAATTGCAGTGATCATGTGACCAGATTAGGTTACAGTTAGATAATAAAATGACTGAGTTATACTATATTGACTGGCAAAGGTTTGTCCAGATGTCCATTACCTATGACAAGCTGGACCACCTCATTACTACTCAAGCCCCCGCCGTACCAGGTACAGTTTCCACCGTCATGGATATTGATATCCGTATGAAAGGGAAAAAGGACTGTGAGAATGCAAAGTACCTTGTGTTGGCCTCAGTTGACGGTGTATACCAGAGGCAACACGAGAAGGTGGACTTAGTTTCCATCTTCCTCCATAACAAAGTTTTATATGGAGAGCAATCTCGCATCGCATGATATGAGACCTCAAAGGAATTGCTTCAAGCGAGGTTGGCTGTCGGGTCATCTGTAGGGGACCACGTCCCTATAATGATCAGTTGTATTAAACAGCTCACAGACCTGGAGACCACGTTGGAGAACGGGTCATGTACTGACTTGATTCTACATTCCCTACCTTCTACTTACGCCCAAGGGAAGAAAGTTATACTTCCAGTTGAGGGCACCCTGAAGAAAACCAGGGAGACACCCGCTCTGCTTATTTGGGAATCTTCCTCTTCTGGATCCAAGGCGAAAGCCAAGGGTGAGAAGAAGAAGACCACCACAAAGCCGATAGGCGGTGTCAGTAAGGTAGAAGGAAAGGACAGGGCAAAAATTTCGGGGTCAACAGTAGGGAAGGAGGAATGTTCCTATTGTCACGGGAAAAGGGCATTGGCAGAAGGGATGCATTGCTTGGAAAGCCAGAATCCAGGATCTGAAGTATGTTGTGGCTTCGACTTCGGGTGTGTTTGTGATTGAAAACAGTCTGTCAATTAACTCTACTTCCTGGGTACTAGATACCGGATCAGGATCTCATATCTGTAATTTATTACAGGCTTTAAGAAACTGTAGAGTTATCAGGGCAGGTGATATGACTCTCAGGGTTACTAACGGAATGAGAGTGGACGCTGTATCTATAGGGAATATCACATAGGATTAACAAGTGGGCAGATATTGATTCTACGTAACTGTTTGTGTGTACCTAGTCTAGTTTGTAAGCGATGTGGTCCACATACACCTAAATCAAAGTTTGATTGGGTCAGGTACACTAGAGAACAATATATACGTGTTAATTCAAGCTCAGGTTTTCAACGTTCAGAACACACTTAAAAGAAAGTCTTCAGAATAAAATAAGGCTTTCTTATTGCATTGTAGACTGGGTCACATCAATGAAACACAGTTGTCGAAGTTACATAGAGAGGGATATTTGGATCCGTTCTAATATCAGTCCTATGCAACTTGTCAATCTTGTCTCATAGGCAAGATGGCAAAAACTTTGTTCACTAGACACGGAATAAGAGCGAGCGAGCGAGCTCTTAGGACTCATACACAGCAACGTGTGTGGTCCAATATTTACAGATGCACGAAGTGGTTATTCCTATTTCATAACTTTTATGGATGATTTCTCTAGGTAAGGACATGTCTTCCTGATGAAACATAAATCCGAGACCCTTTGAGAAATTCCAGGAATAAAAGAATGAAGTGGAAAAACAAACAGCAAAAAGTATCAAGACACCGAGATCTGATCGATGTGGTGAATACTTAATTGCCGAGTTCCTGGATTACCTAAAAAAGAATGGAATTCTCTCTCAGCTTACTCCTCCATATACAACACAACACAACGGTATATCAGAAAGGTAGAATAGAACCCTATTGGATATGGTACGTTCCATGATGCGTAACGCTGAGTTACCGCAATCCTTCTGAGGTTATGCACTAGAATCAGCTGCATATCTTTTGAATAAGGTTCCTACCAAGACCGTCCCTACCACACCATATCGGATGTGGAGTGGGAAGAAACCCTATGTTCATTATTTGAAGATATAGGGATGTCCAGCTTTTGTCAAAAAGCAGTATGCGGACAAGTTCGAGGCACGCTCAGTATTGTGTAGGTTTGTGGGATACCCAAAAAACTCCACTGGGTATCTTTTCTATTACGTAGAGGAACAAATGGTTTTTTGTTCCTCGTCATGCCTACTTTTTAGAAAATCAATTTTTTGAAAAGACTAGTGGGAGCGCAATAGAACTGGAAGAAATTTCAGAACCACAAACTATTACTGAAAGTATGGTATAACCAGAGCTTTCAAAAGAACCGGACATCCCTGCGCCACTCCGTAGGACTAGTCGGCAGTCTCATCAGCCCGAGAGATATTACGGTTTTCTCATAGAAGGGGATAGAGAGGATTGCAACATTGACAATGATGTGCCAACTAGCTTCCAGCAAGCCATTCAGAGCGATGACTCAGTAAAATGGCTAGATGCAATGCGGACCGAGATGGAGTCTATGTACACCAACAAAGTATGCACTTTGAACATTGCTCCAGAAGGGGTAAAACCCGTAGGCTGCAAATGGATCTTCAGAAAGAAGATTGGTGTTGATGGACAGGTTGAAACCTATAAGGCTAGACTTGTTGCAAAAGGTTTTCGTCAAAGATCTGGTTTGGACTATGATGAAACCTTTTCTCCAGTGGCTATGCTCAAATCCATTCAGATCCTTCTTGCCATTGCTGCCTTCCAAGACTATGAGATCCGGTAGATGGACGTAAAGACGGCTTTTCTAAATGGTTATTTAGAAGAGTGCGTTTATATGGATCAACCGGAGGGTTTCAATCAGAGTGGGAGCAGCGGGAAAGTGTGCAAATTGCTTAAGTTCATTTATAGATTAAAGCAGACATCGCGGAGTTGGAACATCCGTTTTAATGAGACAATCAAAGAATTCGACTTTATCAAAAATCCAGATGAACCATACATTTATAGTAAGATTGTAGGGAGAACTGTGGGGAACCTCGTCTAGTACGTGTTCCCTCATAAAATACAAAGAAAAAACCCAATGGGGCATCACGTGCGCACACGTGATCAGGGGTCACGTGCCGACATGTGATAGCTTCCTGAGGGCTCTGAAATGATAAGAATTGAATCTTAATCAAATGGGTCATGTGCCTACACATGATGGGCCTTCAAACCCACTGAAAAGAATTAAAGGTATAATAAAACAACAAGGAAAACCCACAATGGGGCATCACGTGCCCATACGTGACCAAGGGTCACGTGCTGACACGTGATAATTCCTGAGTTCTTTAAAATAACAGAATTAAATTCTGGTTAAATGCTTAATCCATGGGTCGCGTGCCACCATGTGATGGGGTCTTAAAAACTCTGTGAGATAAAAGAAAGAAAACCCTAAATGGGGTATCACATGCCCATACGTGACAGGGGGTCACGTGCCAACACGTGATGGGTTCCTAAAGATCTTTGAACTAATAGAATGGTCAATCAGTGGGGTCACGTGCTAACACATGATAGGCTCTTAAACCTTCTGAACTAATAGATTTAAATTCTAGTTAAGGGAAATCAAAAACCCTAGTTGGAAAAATATTTCCCTAGATCTTTCCAAACAAAAAGATTGCGCTCTGTAAAGCGGAGCACCGTTGGATTAAAAATCCAATGGTGATTAAAAATCACCAATTTATAGAAATATTCTACACAAGGAAAGATTTCCCTGAAATTTGCCAGGAATAACATATAAAATATCTTTTGGATTAAAAATCCAATGGTGAATAAAAATCACTGAGTGATCTAAAAAATCATGTTGGTTACAAAATCAATTGAAATCTTTTAATGAAAGATTGACTAAACAAACTGATTCTTTTCTTCCTCCTATAAATAGGATCCAAGAAGAGAAGGGAAAAGGGATATACAACAATAGAGAGAAAAAAGAAGAGAATTTAATTCTCCAGAGAGAAAAGAAGATTTCTTGAGAAAAGAAAGAAACCCTAGGCAAGAAAGGGAAAGAGATCATTCTATAAGCTCCCACAAAACAAAAAAGAGAGTTTAATTCTCAAACAAAGAGTTTAACTCTTTTGAATAAGAACTTAGTTCTTCCTCTAGTTGAAGATCTGCAGAAGTAGATCTCCTCATAAGTTGAGAATTTAATTCTCATCGGGGAGATTCTGCCATTCAGATCCTAAATTTAGAGGGAGAATTGAGTTTAAAGAATTTAATTCTTCCAAATACATGGGAATTTAATTTCTCTAAATAAAATTAGGGTTTAACCCTATAAAAGAATTTAATTCTTCCAAATACATAGGAATTTAATTCCTTTAAATAAATTAGGGTTCAACCCTACAAAAGAATTTAATTCTTAAATAAGGGACTTAGACTTTTCATGCATGTAAAAGCATCAGTATCCAACCTGATCACGTGTGTCCACATGACTCCACTCCTCAGTGATTAAAAGAGAACGAATGAAATTGGGTCACGTGCTCTCACATGAGGCTTGGATAAATTCCACAAAATAAAGAGAACAAAGCCAAGGCAGAACAGATTTTGGGCGCTCTCACGTGACCCCTAGCAATTATCAAGCAAAAGAAGATTCAACCCAAGGGCAATGCCCACCTAAAGGATGCCCCACGTACTCTCACATGACCCTTGAACAAACTCTTCAAAAATAAGTAGAGCAGACCAGACCGTGGGCATCATCATGTGTCCGCACGTGATAATCATGGAAATTAAGTGTTTAACACTTACCTGCATATTCTGAAAATAAAATAAAGAAAGTTTAGCCCAATTCTCAGGCGCCTCACGTGATCCCACGTGAGCGCTTCACTTTTAGTGTTTAACACTATTTTTGAGTGCTTCATTTTTCTAGTGTTTAACACTATTTTAAGCATTTCATCCCTAGTGTTTAACACTATTTTAAATGCATCACGTGAGAACACGTGATCGCCAGATATGTGCTAGTGTTTAACACTATATTCAAACCAGTCTTAGCCCAAATTGGCTAAGTCTCCCAGAGGCACGACTCCCCTTTTGACTGAGCCTCAAATATATTCTTATCTTCCAAAATTGATCATCTCATATGGTATATGAGTGCTCAGCACTCAATAGAAGACAAAATATGGTCAGAACCCAGACTCATGTTTAGCATTGCTAAATAATGGGGGGCTGAACCCAGACAAATGTTCAACAGTCCAAACAAAGGTCCAACATTTTAAACCTAATTGGACTTAGCCTAAGTTGGCCATAAGTTCTCAATTAAGATTTAACTGATCCCATGTGCTCATAATCTAATTAATTGATTTTAGTCCCAAATTGGACTACAGATTTCCCAATCAACTTTGGTTCAAGGGTACATCTCTTCACTTCTTTGATATTTGTCGTTGTAATCCTTCAACTTCTTCAGAGAGGTGACAGGTCCCGATAACCAAACATGCTATGGACTGTGGGGTCCTTAAATTCATGGACTATGATGTCCTTAACCTTAGACTGTAGGGTCCTTAAATCCATGGACTATGATGTCCATAACCTCGGACTGTGGGGTCCTTAAGCTCATGGACTATGATGTCCTTAACCTCGGACTGTGGGGTCCTTAAGCCCATGGACCATGATGTTCTTAACCTCGGACTGTGTGGTCCTTAAGCTCACGGACTATGATATCCTTAACCTTTATAGACTATGATGTTTTTAAACTGGACCGTAATGTCCTTAAACTAACGTTGGACCATAATGTCCTCAAACTAACCTTGGACCGCAATGTCCCTAAATTAAACAATAGAGCCCAAATGCTCTCTTGTTGGATCTAAATGATCCTGTTAAGTTGATCTTAGTCTAAAATTAGACTAACGTATCCTTAACAAACGTTTAAGTTGATCTTAGTCTTAAATGAGACTAACGTATCCTTAAACCCAACCCCAACCCCAAACCTAAGAAGATACGGATTTGGACTAATCCACGCCCTACGGGCGATAACATAAATTAGTCACCATATACAACCCATGGGCAACCAAACACAAAACAAACATACACGACACGAAGTGACCATCTGGAGAAGGAGAAATTGGTTACCGCGACGCGGTAGCGTAATTAACTGTAGGGGCTTGTTCCTGCAGGGAAGAGCGTCCCCACAATAAAAAACTCCTCAAATGAGGGGGAATCTGACGAAGTCTGCTACATCAGTCACATCCGTCTAAACTTTCGATACATGGTGCCATAAATTATTTTGGCATCTTCGGAGAGGTGGACGGATAGCACTAATTAGCATCTGCCTCCGGAATTCAGGCCCTGACGTCCCAACGTCCCGGTCACGTCTTCCGGCGGAGAACAGATTCTGGCACGCCCGGTGGGACCTTTCCTCTTTCCACTCCACATTTCGTGTGTCGTGTTCGCGAACAAATCGCGGTTTAATATGGTTGCCCTTATGTTCGAGGTACTAAGATTTGGTTTTGCTCCCGTGCAGAAAAAAGAACATCAATGGCCTCTAACTGCTCCAACTGTAATTGCAACTCCCATTCCGCCTCATCTGGAGGAGTAACCTACGGGCCCCAAGCGGCCTCCCTTTTTACAATACCGGTGGAACAAGTGACCCAAGCCACCATTGGGCTATTCTTCGGGACCATGCTCCCACCGATGAGCTTCAACGCCTATGTACCATTACAAGAATCTCAGAAGAAGTCGGTCTTTGATCGGCTTACCACTACCACGGCCCCTCTTAACGGGTCGTCCAAACCAAACGCCTCAGTTTTCAGTAGACTGGGCCAAAGCTCCAACGGGCCCGTGAAAAAGCCCGCAATACCAGAAGGCGTTATCCCGAAGCGGATAGCCATTCCTACTCCTGAAGTCACCAAGGCGGCTTCTCCGGCTAAGGGGCCGGTCTTCACAAGACTGGCCGTTTCAGCTCCCACTCCGGGTGAAGTAACCAAGGCCGTTTCCCTTGCACGAAAATCGGCCTTTTCAAGATTGGCCATTCCCTCTCAGCGAGCATCTGTCTTCGACAGGCTGGCGCCAACAGCAGACTCTCATCAGAACAGGGGGCATGGAAAAGCTGATCCAACAGCGGAGGTGATCCCGGCCGCATGACATGCTCGACGTCACCACTGGTGCCGAGTGAGGAAAGCTGGGGGCAATTCCCCTTCTGGACTGACTCCGCCAGCTCCAATGGTGGAAGTTGATGCTGCTGTTCCAACTGGGAACAGCTTTGAATTACTTAACAGGGTACACAGGAATTCGCCAACTGCAATGCTGAAAAGATCTCCTCCACCTATGGAGAATGCCCCAAAGGAGAAGCTGGAGCAGCCCCCTCAGCGGCTGTCCTCTAAAATTTATAAAGTTTGGCGACAGGTCCAGGACTCCGTGGTAAATCAAGACTATCCCCGCCGATAGAAAAATATGATGGTTCGACGAGAAGAGGACAATCCTGTCAAGCCACAAAAGGTGTCGTCTACCTAGGTGCCCGTTGCAACGGCACCCTCAGCTTTGACCGCCCACAAAAGAAGGAGGTCGGAGAAGATCCCTGTGTCTTTGGCAAATCGCAAAGACACTGAATCTAAACGCCCCAAGTCTAGGGTCATGGTGGTGCATACCATCTATATGGCATCCGGAAAAGAGGATAGCCGTATCTCCACAGGTCATCGACCGCTTACGCGATCAGTGACTAAGGCTCAGGAGCAACAACAACAAAAGCTCCAAGAGATGTTAACAGCTATGGCCGCACTCACAGGACCGAAAGCAAGCTCGGAGACATCCTCGGAGCAGCGCCGTGAGCAGGAAACTGATGCTGAATTCCTTCGGAGAATGCTTGAGAAGAAGGACAAAGAGACCGCGGAACAAGCGGCCAATATAAAACAAATGGCCATTCTATTCGAAGATATGGTGGGCATGATGATGCAGCTGTTAGTTATATGTATGCCCTAGAGGCCATTGCTATACATAGGATGTATATTGTAGTGGATGCCGGGACATATATAGGGAGGACTTTCTTGCTCGACATGATAGTATGCTATCTGGTTGCTCTTTACCTTAACGTGTATACTGATTGTCTCTCTGTTACATGTTGGTAAAGCCCTTAGGATCTGTACTTGACTACCTGGACTATGATGCGGATCATACTAGTGGGGACATGGTAGTCCATAAGTACATCCTTCAAAGTCCCTAGTCGTGGGTGTATCGAGACGGGGCATCGATATACCAGAGTAGACTAGCGTGTACCTTCTCGACCCATACAGATGGGCGATGGATGATCCCATATCCATCGGTGTTTGACATCAGAGATGATATACGGGTGCTCAGTAGAGACTGGGTACACTGGACGGACTCGCCGAGAACTCCCAGATGGTATTATACCTCACGTCAGATGGCAGTTCTCTGGTGACACTGGTACAGAGTAGTCTGTTGACCCGAGATCGTCATAGAGTCTTGTGTGGTTCCCACTGTGCTTTGATTTCCATCTTACCACGTCCAAGAGGGCGTGCAAAACGGTGGTTTTTGGGTACAGTCCCGAGTCACATGGAGGCAATGAGCGATAGGAGGGGATTCGTCTCTCCCGGTATAGGGAGTTGATGTTGTGCTGTGTTCGATTGGCTATAACAGGAAATCCCTAGCCAGGGTTGCTGAGATTTACTGGTAAGTGTTAGCAGTAGTTTCTCAAACAGTTATAGACCTCATATCAACACGACTTATCGAGCTATTGGGGTCTGACGTTTACCACCCCTAGGCGAGATATACGACATATCAGACGGACAGACCGGACTGTACGGTAAGTGTTACTGGTTGGATTCACAGGAGTGTGAGCGGGCTTGCTCATCGATCTTCTGATCGCTCAATACCCGGGTGGCCGTTACGTTTAGCAGACCGCTTGCGGCTTGTGGGTGTTTGATATGATCATCACCTGCTGCCGGCGTATTGACGAGTCTTTAGAGTCCTACACAGAGGTTTCCTGGCTCAAGCGAAACGAAATAGGAGCGCATATGAGATATGTGCGGGACCGAGAATAATACGAGTATGTGATACTGTATTCGATTCTCGCGATGTGACATTGATCGGTTATATGCGATATAGCCGGGTTATCGGATCAAGTGTTGATTCGATAAGATGTTACTAATGATACCAGTCGGTTATGTGCGTCATGACCGGATCGTTAAATCAAGTGTTGATTTAATGATTTAATGCATAATTATATATTTGATATATTACTTTGCATTAACTAGTATCGGTTCACTTTAAATGGATTTTCTCGCTCGGTTGTGCGCATTGCATATGCGATATGATTTTGTGCACTTGTTTGTATCATATTTGATGATACATGCAAATTAGGGTTTGTGTAAAGAATTAAACCTTGGTTAAAGAAATGGTTAGGGTTTTTATTTGATTATTCATTTATTCATTTGTTTTTATTTTTGGTAAATAAATTGCATAAAATAGAATGGTGGCTTTCTTTTGTTTTCTTTCATGAAGCTTCATGAACTTTTGACTTAGTCACCATTTGGTCTCATGCTTAACCCTAACCAATTCAATTAACTCAAGTTAATTCTCTACACCTAACCATGGTGAGAATTATGATAAGAATGGATTTTTATTTATTCTTTAATGCTTATCATAAACTTATCATATTCTACTTCATCTTCTTCTTCACTTCAACACAAGAAGATAACCTAGTTCATCAATGGTGATTGATGAATATGAGTGAGAAATCTAATTCTAAAGTGAACCCACTTCCTATTTCTTCATCCTCTACCTCTTGCCAATTAGTATAGGGTGTTTCCTTCACAAGTTTTCATGGCAAGGTGAAGGTGGAGCTTGATCTAGCGATGCCTCGACGTAGATCATCTTCGGCATGGACATCGACGACCTAGCTCGCTTATTCTTCGACGAAGCCGACGCTAGAGCCCGGGAATTCACTTGGACAGCGAGGAGACTTCGTTGCGGAGCTATGGAGGTGGAGCACCGGATCTACAAAGGTTGTATTTCCGTATTCTTTTAGTTATGTGTTAACTAGTTTATTGTTTCGCCTAAACATCTAGCCAACGATCCGTACACTAGGGTTTCTCGGCACCGTAATTTTTGAAATTGGCATGGTTGATGCCTTGTGAGACCTCCTTAGGGTGCCTAGGAACCCTACAGTGGTATCAGAGCCTAGCTAGAGCCTTAGGCGAAGTCTAGACGGAATTTGAAGTCCGAACGAACCGAAAACCCAACCCGGAAAATGCTCTCTGTCCTTTTTTCAAAAACGGGGATTTTTCCAAATTAAAAATTACTAAAAAATTCAGCAGGGAAATCTAAGAATTACGGCGCAAAAATTTTCTCGTGAACAGTACATACCGCGGCGGAACCGCGGCAGAAGACTGTCTTCTGCGGCGGTTCCGCGGCAACTTGATGACGTCACCCTTCACTGTTTGCACAGTAACTCTTATTAAATTATGCTGGATTTTCTGGGAATTTTTAATATTAATTCAAGAGTTGAATTTTCTGGGGTTGTTTTGGGGACTCGGTGTTTCGATCGGATTGTCAAATTTTGTCTATGTGGCTTTCTGGATAAATTTTAGAATATGTTAAAAAGTTCGACCGGATATAAATACCCAATTTTTCCCCTGTCGGGAAATTTCCAAGTGTTGGATTTTTCCGTAGTTTAACGACGTTCTAAGTAGTGCAAGTAACTCGATGGACCCTCTAGAAGACAACAAACCTTAACTCGATTATGTGACCGTCTTGAACTGCCCTTTGAACCTTCGGGTTTGGGGCAGTACGGCGTGCCACATGTGAGGCGTTGGCTTGACCCTTCTACGGCTGGACCGTTGGTACTGAGGCACGAACTGAATGCTGTTAAACTTATTTCATGTGTTGATCTGTATTGGGAAAACTTGGGTGTTTGAATGTTCGATCGAAAAGTTTAACATTTTCTGTTTATCTGGAATGGGATACAATAATTGGAATTCACAAAAAGTTATGAGATAACTGAATGAATGTTATAAACATAGCACTTTAGTCTCACTTGATCGGTTGCCACGGAATTTTGATGCGATCAAAAGTCCGTCGCAATCACGTAGCGTACGCGGATACTCGCCGGGTAAACTTAATAGACAGCTACACCCCATAGCCCCGACCAAGTGACTGTAGGAGAACCCCGTCGCCGAAAGCATCCGTTCGGGTGCTCGCGGTAGCGGTGTTCCGCCTTGGTGCACTTCGTCGACGGTAACGGGGGTGCGGCCGTCTACTGAAGTTTGCGACGAGCATTCGATCAGAATGTCGGGAATCTTGTTGAATTGCCCGACTTGGTATTGAAAAGTGTTTTCGATAATGAGACTAAAATGCGGGGTTTATAATTGTTAGGCATGCGATGTCTAAGGTATTCATTTGGTCAGGCATGCGATGTCTGAGGTGGTTGCGGATTCCAACTGTTGTAGTTTTACACTTTCTTTTCTGTGACCGTAAGTGTAATATGTGATATCGCCGGTTTCGTTGCTATATATCAACGACAATTGGGATGCGCATATTTACTTACGTTGATGACATGTGATGTTATGTGTTGCTGGATATGTTATATTGGATCGTCGTGTTTGAATAGCCGGTTTTTTTTTATGTGAGATGAGTGTTTTTTCATTTTCATTCATGTAAAAACTTGTATGTAATATTCTTTTATTTGGGGCACTTCCAGGTTGCGGAAGTTGTCACCCTTTGTATATTATTTACTTTTCCGCACTAGGATAGACCCAAGGAGGAGGGCACAAGTAACCGGGTTCTGGAGTCCAGTGGGAGACCAACTCGAGGAGTCGGGTCCGGGTCTCCTAACTCTAGAATTGGTAGGGTTGCTTGCCGCTCTCGTAGGGGTCTAGGGGTGTGGGTTTGGCTATTCATCACGACCGTGGAATCCGTGTTTTATACTGGCTCGTATTGAAAACACGGACGTCCTAGTATATCCAATATTTCATATGATTCTTCTGCTGCGATATCTGTGATGTGATCATGTGATGTTCTGTGATAGATACAGTATATAGTATATATGATATATTATATAGGCGTTACTTATGTTTTACACCCGCGCTAGCCCTGCCCCGCTCTGCCGTTAGTTACCTAACCTAACGGTGCACGAGAGGACATCGAGGCGAATGCGGATGGCATAAGTGTACGTCGTATTTATCTGTGATGTTTAGGTACTTAAATGATGGGACTTCATTAATAAGATTAATGAAATAAAAGAAACCTAAGATGTTGTAGAATCAAATTTCAAAATAAAACAGGTAGCTACAGTTCTTGCTTTGCACAGCGGTATATATGATATATCCTGCACCTTATTCGATGAGGAAAGGACCGAGATCCCTTCACCGGGAGTGACTCCTTTAGCAATAACTGGCAGATGCTACACACTCGGTTTGTCTTTTGATTGCTTTTAAGAGTTCTGCTTTGCACAGTGATATATATGATATATCCCGCACCTCATTCGACGAGGAAAGGACCGACGATCCCTTCACCGGGAGTGACTCCTTTAGCAAAACTAGAAAAGCCTCAAAAGCACTCCATTTTCAAAATTCATTCGATCCTACAACGATATCAAGTTCATTACGCAATAGGTTTTCAGAAAAACCTGTCGTAGCCCTCCATCATTTCAGATAAGTCCTATTTAGTATTCGTGCTACGTTTGTTGACCTCCGTCAAGGCGTAGTGTGCGGTAGCTAACTAGTATTTATCTGTTTATGCATATGATGCAGATTAAGTTAGGGTAGTCGTGCGGCCTTGTTGACCTCCGTCAAGGGTCGTGCGGGTGGGTTTAATTCGATCAAGAAATGACGGGTTGAACTTGACTAGTAGCCTATGGTTTGTTGACCTCCGTCAAGGTCATAGGGTGCTAGGGGAAAAATATTATCGGGAATTTCAAGTGTTGAAATTTGCAATGAGATTGCATACCTTCTATAAGATAGTTGGATCCCGATACCCGCTGCGAGTAAGAGTTACTCCTGGAAGAGTTTTATACATTACAATTAGCCGATCAAGTAGGTGTCTAGAAAGGTGTCAACGAGGTTACGCCTCTGGGAAAACGAGGTTTACAGTAATTAGGTTCGTGCGAAAGCACGGGGGACCTCCCTCAAAGTACCGACACTGGCCTGGCTGAAAGATTGGCGCACTTGTAGTGTGTAATTAATCCCGGCTAGTCTTTCCTTTTAGGGTTTGAAGGAAGATTTGATTAAAAGCAGTGGGAGCCATCCTGATTAGATAAAATAATAACCAATCTATTCTTGCAAGAGCGCACGCTGAGTGTTTTCTTCTCTCTCTCCAGGTAGCGACCATATCACGCCTTAATCAAGATAATAATACGGAATATTGACCGAACCCGCTTGTTATACTGAGCTGGGGAACGTTGGTCCCGCTCCACCTTATAATTGTTATAAGACAGAGCAGGAAATTGGGGATTACCAGAATTCCCGTGCCGCCCAAACGAAGAGAGTGCATGCTGATGCATCATCTTCGGGTGTGTTCATTACAGAGAACTGTTTCTCAGTATCCTTTACGTCCTGGGTATGTGATACCAGATCAGGATCCCAGATATTTAATCTGTTACATAGGGCTACAGAAAGGTAGAGAACTGAGAACGGGTGATAAGTTCCATGAGGCAGAAAACGGGGCAAGTGTTGCAGCCAAGTCTGTTGGTCACTGTCACCCTGTATTACAAATACATTGATTCTGAACGAATGTTATTAGATACCGAACCTGATATACAAAATCATATCTATCTCTTTATTAGTAAAGAAATGATAAGATTTTGTATTGTTAGATAATGTTTTGAACATTTCCTATATCAAAAGTTGATCGGTTCAGGCACGTTATCTAAAAGCATTGATGTTCTAAATCAAACTACAGTTCTTTAGTATACGGAACACACACAAGAGGAAGAGTTCAGAAATGAACGAATCCTTCTTGAGGCATTGTAGACTAGGTCATATCAATGCGACCCGACTAGCTGAAGTTACATATAGATGCATATTTAAATCAGTTTAAATCTACATCTTGTGAAACTTGCCAGTCATGTCACAAAGATATAATGACACCAGCTCTGTTTATTGGAAACAGAGAAAGAGTTAATGAACTCTTGGGATGATACATGTTGATGTATATAGGTCCCCTGTCTACACATGCCAGGATTGGTTTTTTATACTTCATTACGTTCTCTGATGATCTCTTTAGATTCAGACATATGTTCCTGTTGAAACACAAGTCCGAACCTTTTGAGATAATCACAGAATATAAGTTAGAAGTAGAGAACCAAAATACGGGTATAAGTATTATGTCCTTTGATGTGATCAAGGAGGAGAATACTTGAGCACGGAAATCCTGGACTATTCTAAAGGAGAATGAGATTCTCTCTCAGCATTACTCCTCCGTATACACCATAGCACGATGGTATATCGGGGCGGAGCAATCACACCCTATGTGATAAGGTGTGCTCTATGATGAGAAATACTGAGAAACCTGTTTCCGTTTTGGGAGTTATGCGCTTGAGAAGCTGCATACCTATTGAATAGGGTTCGAATCAAATCAGTTGCCTACCGCTTCATATGTGATATGGAAAGGGAAGAGCCCATATCTTAAGTTAGTTAAGATTTGGGGTTGTCCGGCCTATGTCTAAAAGCAAAATCCCGACAAACTCGAGGCAAGCTCAGTTATGTAGAACTGGAAAGGTTCCAGCTATACAAACTACAGCAGATGATTTGATAAAACCAAAGGATTCAATAGTTACCAATGAACCTCAGCCTCTCCGCCGATCTAGTAGGGTTCCTCACCCACCTGAGAGATACTTCGGTTTCTCTATGACAGTGGGAGCGAGGATTGCATCATGAGATGATGACCCAACTAGTTTCGAGCAGGCCATCGAGAGTAGTGACTCTGTAAGAATGGCTGGATGCTTAGCAATCTGAGATGGATCCTTATACACCAACAAAGTATGGACTTTGGTTGCTATATCTGAAGGGTTAAATCCCCATCAGGAGCAAGTATATCTTGAGAAGATTACTTGGTGTACTTGGAAAAGTTGAGACTTTCAAAGCTAGACTAGTTAAAGGTTTTCGTCATCGACCAGGCGTGGATAATGATGAAACCTTTTCAGTACCTATGCTTAAGTCCATCTAGATCCTCCTTGCCACGGCTACATACCATGACTACGATATCCGGCGGTTGGGTGCCATGACTGCTTTTCTAAAATGATGTTTTGGAAGAGAGCGTCTATAAGTACACAGCCAGAGGGCTTCGTAGACAGTGGGAGCAGCGGAAACGTGTGCAAGATGCTTTATAGGATAAAGCAGGCATCGCGGAGTTGGAACATCTGTTTTGATGGATTAGTCAAAGAGTTTGACATCATCAAAATGGTAGATGAACCTTGTATGAACAAAAAGGTAGTAGGGAGTATGGTGACGATCCTCGTAGAGTACGTGGATGACATACTCTTGATAGGGAAGTAGTTTCCTATGCTACGCTCGATCAATCTCCGATTATCACAAAGATTCTCCATATAGGATCAAAGTGATACCTACTAAATCCTGGATTTTGGATCTATGAGATAGATCTAATTGGATGTTAGGAATCTCACTAGAAGTAATGAGATGGTATCAATTGATTCTGGGGAGAATCACTGGAAAGGTTCCAGGGTGATAAAGACGACTGAATGTCTGTCACAGACATTGTCTTTACCCTCAGTAAAGGGACGGTATATTGGAAGGGTTCCAAGCTAGATACCGTGACATACTAGACGATAAAGGCAAGATACATCGCTACTTAAGATGCTACCATAGAGGCAGTCTGGGTGTATATTGGTTCATGAGATGAACTACGTTCCTACCATTGTGAGACAATGGAGTTGTGGCTTATGCCGAGGAACGCCGGTCCCATCAGTGATCCAGACATATTCTAAGGCAGTATCACCTGATCATGGAGATGGTTGATCTCCAGGGGATCGAGGTCAGGAGAGTAGACTCAGAGGACAACACAGCGGATCCACTCACAAAGGCCTGTTCCCAGAGAGAGACTTTTATGGGATGGTTGAGTATGAGATACTACAACTACTGCTACAGATGGCCCTAGTGCAAGTGGGAGATTGTTAGTTATATGTATGCCCTAGAGGCCATTACTATACATAGGATGTATATTGTAGTGGATGCCGGGACATATATAGGGAGGACTTTCTTGCTCGACATGATAGTATGCTATCTGGTTGCTCTTTACCTTAACGTGTATACTGATTGTCTCTCTGTTACATGTTGGTAAAGCCCTTAGGATCTGTACTTGACTACCTGGACTATGATGCGGATCATACTAGTGGGGACATGGTAGTCCATAAGTACATCCTTCAAAGTCCCTAGTCGTGGGTGTATCGAGACGGGGCATCGATATACCAGAGTAGACTAGCGTGTACCTTCTCGACCCATACAGATGGGCGATGGATGATCCCATATCCATCGGTGTTTGACATCAGAGATGATATACGGGTGCTCAGTAGAGACTGGGTACACTGGACGGACTCGCCGAGAACTCCCAGATGGTATTATACCTCACGTCAGATGGCAGTTCTCTGGTGACACTGGTACAGAGTAGTCTGTTGACCCGAGATCGTCATAGAGTCTTGTGTGGTTCCCACTGTGCTTTGATTTCCATCTTACCACGTCCAAGAGGGCGTGCAAAACGGTGGTTTTTGGGTACAGTCCCGAGTCACATGGAGGCAATGAGCGATAGGAGGGGATTCGTCTCTCCCGGTATAGGGAGTTGATGTTGTGCTGTGTTCGATTGGCTATAACAGGAAATCCCTGGCCAGGGTTGCTGAGATTTACTGGTAAGTGTTACCAGTAGTTTCTCGAATAGTTATAGACCTCATATCGACACGACTTATCGCGCTATTGGGGTCTGACGTTTACCACCCCTAGGCGAGATATGCGACATATCAGACGGACAGACCGGACTGTACGGTAAGTGTTACTGGTTGGATTCACAGGAGTGTGAGCGGGCTTGCTCGTCGATCTTCTGATCGCTCAATACCCGGGTGGCCGTTACGTTTAGCAGACCGCTTGCGGCTTGTGGGTGTTTGATATGATCATCACCTGCTGCCGGCGTATTGACGAGTCTTTAGAGTCCTACACAGAGGTTTCCTGGCTCAAGCGAAACGAAATAGGAGCGCATATGAGATATGTGCGGGACCGAGAATAATACGAGTATGTGATACTGTATTCGATTCTCGCGATGTGACATTGATCGGTTATATGCGATATAGCCGGGTTATCGGATCAAGTGTTGATTCGATAAGATGTTACTAATGATACCAGTCGGTTATGTGCGTCATGACCGGATCGTTAAATCAAGTGTTGATTTAATGATTTAATGCATAATTATATATTTGATATATTACTTTGCATTAACTAGTATCGGTTCACTTTAAATGGATTTTCTCGCTCGGTTGTGCGCATTGCATATGCGATATGATTTTGTGCACTTGTTTGTATCATATTTGATGATACATGCAAATTAGGGTTTGTGTAAAGAATTAAACCTTGGTTAAAGAAATGGTTAGGGTTTTTATTTGATTATTCATTTATTCATTTGTTTTTATTTTTGGTAAATAAATTGCATAAAATAGAATGGTGGCTTTCTTTTGTTTTCTTTCATGAAGCTTCATGAACTTTTGACTTAGTCACCATTTGGTCTCATGCTTAACCCTAACCAATTCAATTAACTCAAGTTAATTCTCTACACCTAACCATGGTGAGAATTATGATAAGAATGGATTTTTATTTATTCTTTAATGCTTATCATAAACTTATCATATTCTACTTCATCTTCTTCTTCACTTCAACACAAGAAGATAACCTAGTTCATCAATGGTGATTGATGAATATGAGTGAGAAATCTAATTCTAAAGTGAACCCACTTCCTATTTCTTCATCCTCTACCTCTTGCCAAGTAGTATAGGGTGTTTCCTTCACAAGTTTTCATGGCAAGGTGAAGGTGGAGCTTGATCTAGCGATGCCTCGACGTAGATCATCTTCGGCATGGACATCGACGACCTAGCTCGCTTATTCTTCGACGAAGCCGACGCTAGAGCCCGGGAATTCACTTGGACAGCGAGGAGACTTCGTTGCGGAGCTATGGAGGTGGAGCACCGGATCTACAAAGGTTGTATTTCCGTATTCTTTTAGTTATGTGTTAACTAGTTTATTGTTTCGCCTAAACATCTAGCCAACGATCCGTACACTAGGGTTTCTCGGCACCGTAATTTTTGAAATTGGCATGGTTGATGCCTTGTGAGACCTCCTTGGGGTGCCTAGGAATCCTACAGCAGCCGGACCCTCCAGCCGAAGATCCTCCAGTAATAATTGAAGATGATAGAGGAGAGACATCAAATCCTCTGCCGGCTCTGTTAGCAGCCAAGGAGGAGACCATCTCTAAAGCCACGCTCGATGATTATATAGCTCAACAAATACGAGCTCATCAAGCGAATGAAGCGGCCGGCCAAGTCGTCAGAACTGGACGACCCTTTTCGGATTGGTACGATCAAATAAAGTACCCTTCAGGATATACGATTCCCAAAATCCATGTATACAAGGGGACATGCAATTCCCATCAACATGTCGCTCAGTTCATGGCTCTCTGCGGCAACACTGGAGGGGATGATAAGCTACTGTTTCGCTAATTCGTCGCCAGCTTGGCGGAGACTACGTTCGAATGGTATTCAAAGCTTCCCAACGATTCCGTCAAAACTTTTACAGAGATGGAGTTTCTATTCACCCAGCGTTTCGCAAGTGCTAGCGAACGTACCCCAATCACGACATTGATCAATGCCAGGGTGAAGCCTGGAGAAACATGGGTTCAATATGCAATACGGTGGCGGAATCTATGGTCGAAATGCGAGCAGTGCATTGAAGAAGCGCCTGCGGTAGGCATGTTCGTGGGTACTCTTGACCCTCAGGCGACCATTTCCCAATTCATGATGTTTTTCAAACCAACCACTTTCCAGGCCTTGATTGACAAATTGGCCCAAATGGACCAGATGGGTCACAGACCATCTTCTTCAAAATTGGAATCTCGAAATGAAAAAGGGAAAGGGAAAGCGACCTTCGTCGCCAATGCTCAACAGCAGCCCAGTGGCCCAAAACTAACTGATCGCCTAGACGAGAGACGACGATTCTTTAATGGGAAAATGAAGCGTCCTTATTCGTTTTCCCGGGACAAAACGAGGAGATTGTTCGAGCTGGCGGTGCGCAACATGCTCATCAACTTACCGGATCCAAAACGCTCATTGCAACCCGGTGAGGCTAATAATCCCAATTATTGCCCTTATCACCAAGCGATAGGCTATCTAATCGAAGATTGCTTCGTCTTCAAAGGGTGGATTGAGAACCAATACCAACAGGGCAAATTCGCACTATCCGAGAATTGGAAAGTAAACCCGCCCCATCCGCACACTCTCAAAAAGGCGAACACACCGGGGGCATCATGTTCTTTTGTCGAAGAAGCTCCATGGGAGGTCGCTCTTTCAGCCAAAACGAAAAGAATGCTGAATGATCTCCAAGCATGCCCAACGATCAGGTGGAAAAATCAGCTAGAACCCGAGATCATCGAGGGAATGCTGAAGCCGCGCCCGACGCTAAAAATTGGTAGCGATAATCAAAACGCTCAGGCCCAGCCGTCAAAGTTTTCGAAGAAAAAGAAGAAGACCAAAAAGCCCGTGAAGCCTGGTGACAAGCGCACGGACCTACAAAAACACATAGACGCGCTTAAAGAATATAACCAGAAGGAGCGAACCCCGGTCACACTTCAAGAGTTTCTCAGCCACGTCCTTGAGGACGGAGATGTTGAT